>JAHZMU010000313.1:0-14833 GCA_027743725.1 Rambutsinella grinnellia | reverse complement strand
TATCTCCAAATTCAAACTTTTGTATCTGTTACAAAATAAGTTTACTATCTTGAACCTCGAACAAAAATTGGGCCAGAGAGATTCCTCCATTCGTAAGGTGAAGCGCGGACGGGAGCATGACAGCGGATTACTGAGACGTCCGTGTTATCAAATGGGATTTCAATTTGACTAAATGAAGTGTTGCCCATCTGCTGATTTGCTGTGAAATAATTGCTTTTTAAAATCTTTCCTCAAAGATTTCTTAACAAAACTAATTCTCGTGAGCAAACCTGATTGATTAAAATATCTCATACTTCCATCCTTCATCTCTAAAGACCAAACTATTCCATTCGCTAGGAAAAGCTCGGAATAGTAACAGAGAAATCTTGTCTTCTGTCCAACAAGCGTGTTCTTCGATGGCGTCTTACTCATCTTCATTATTGAGTCACTTGTAAGCACCTTCATGTGGTCAAATCGGTCGTCGGTGAAAGCTACAGATTTATTCTAGTGTCTTACATTGCTCCGTCGTATCTTGTAATCAAGCATTCTCTTACCCTGATAAACCCTATATGGATTGAAATAGTATAAATAATCCTTCTGAACCCTTTTGGTAATCCCCTGAACCGAACATCTCAACATGCCCGTTTGCAAAGTGTATTTAAAGTGGGGCTGGAAGGAAACGCAGGTATTATTCGGGTGAGCAATTCGAACCGAATATTCTTCCAATAAAAATTCTTTAATCTCGCTTCCATCACTCTCATCCAAAATCCTCTTCTTTAGCTCACATTCTGTTTCCGTCCGGCACAAAATGTATTCTAGCTTGGGCTTGTAGTATGAGTCAGAGCAGCAAATATACAAAGCGTCTTGATACCTTCGGTTTCCGTCAAAGAAAAATCTGGAAATTGAGACGTCCGCTGAAATTCAAAGATGCTGGTTGAATTCTAAAGTTCTAAAAGTTCTAAAATTTCTAAAATTTGCATAGGTCAAATGATAACGTACAGTATGAACTATACTCCCAGGTATAAAGAACTTTGTTATCATCCGTGCTCACACAATTTATAATGGTATGCTCAGCAATAAACTCCGTAGGGTCGATTTCATACATTGCCACGTAAGGATATTCTGAACTTTCATTAACCTCACTCTTCACTCGTCTCGGGGGACGCGGTTGTCTGTCTCCGGTGAAAGTTAGAGTGACGTTGCCATCCTTAGATTCACACTTGAATATTTGATTTTGTCCTGGAGTTATTCGGACATAGCTGACGTCGGGAGTGACGCGGAGATAAATGTCTAAATGTTAATATTTTAGAATTTAAAACAAAACAAAAGCTAGAACTCATTAATTATTGTAATATTTGTTTTGCCTTTTGGAATTGTAACTTTATAGTAGGGCGAGCTCCTTCCAAGGTTATCTTTGCAGACATAGGTTCCAAGAGCATTCCGAAGTCCTTCATCGCCAGGTTTGACGAATACGTGGAAACCGTTATTCATATCAAATAAGGCTGGAACCTTAATTGAATATTAATTCATATTAATTCTGGAACTAGACTATCAATTTAACTATTTCACTTGCCATTTCATCCCCTTCCACCTTATACAGTTTAACTGAAGAGTACGCTGATGGATTAGAAATGGGACATGGCACTAGAAAACTTGTTGCTTCTCGTGGTAAATTGATGGTGGCATTTTTCCGTGAGAAAAACAGTGAGCTGCCTATGCAAGCGCATGAAAAAAATATTTATTTAATGTAAAATCTTCATCTTTTTTTGTGACTTCATCTAACCTTTCACAAAAAGTCGAAATGATGTGACAGGTGCGCCATTCAACATTTGCGATGCATTTACCGAAGCGTTCCTCACCGGCCCACAGATATAAAGTCCAGTGTGTCTTTCAGCATTGCTAGAAAAGTCTAAAACGGTCGAGTATTTGTAGGTAGTCAAGTCTGTAAAGTTTGTCACTTCGCGAAACGCTTTGGTCGTCACGTTATAAGGGGCCTGGAGAAAATTGAAGGAAATATTTGAGAAAGGATGCAACGATGCTATGAAATTTGTTATAGATTTTGTGGATTTAGATAAATCAAGGTACATAATTATTAACATTTTCATTAGATTGAAATTGTTTTACCCCAAATCCTTCATATCCAAACTCAACCGGAAAATCCGACATGCATTCGAGTCTAAGCAGTCGCTGTGCCACAGCTCCATTCCTTCCTCCAGGTCTGATTCCATCATCTTCCCCTTTCAACTTATCACTATCTCCCTCAACATAATTCTCATCATCCCCCACACCACTCTCTTCNTCCATTCCTTCCTCCAGGCCTGATTCCATCATCTTCCCCTTTCAACTTATCACTATCTCCCTCAACATAATTCTCATCATCCCCCACACCACTCTCTTCATCAATTATTTTCGTCATGTTCGACTCTGTATAATCAATCAATGTTTTGGACGAAGATATCATACCAAACTCATACTCAATTACGCTCAGCTTAATTCTCGGTTTTGAATATTCAATACCAAATGGAGATTTTAACTGGGCACTTGCACAAATAAAATTTAAAACTAAAATTAATCCTACTAAACTAAAATCACTAATAAACTTTCTATTTCTCTTGCGTATCTTTATCCAGTTGGGGGCTTCCCCAAAATCCAAAACGGCCTTGTAAGGATGACCCATTTTTCATAAAGCAAAAAGTAAAAACTCACTCTTTAGCTAGTGAAATATGACTAGACCAACAACCAATGTGCAACTGCAAGTCTCAAAGTAGAAAATAGGAGCGACAAAATTTCTCCTCCTTCCCATCCATTCGTCGATTAGCTAAAAGTGTGATCTCATTCGAATTTTGAATAAAAAAAAATCTAATTGTAATAATACCACTTGATTCGTGTGCCAATCCTCCATCCTATCATCATCGTATCAAAAAGACAGGATGACATGCACAGCTCCGAACAAAACTACTATTAAGGCATTAGCTTAATCACACGCAAAGTGTTCCTTAGCATGATTTTCGAAAGAAAAACTCGGCACTTAATGTTCATTCATGCAAGTCAGAGTCAAGTGTATGTCTCAAGTCTTAGAGAAAAGATTCTACAATGTTTGCACAGCCTTCACTCATTGACATCCGCAACGGCACCAGCTCAGCTCACTCCTTGAACAAAGGAAAGCTACCGTGTAAGGTAGAAGATAAGCTCATATCACATCATATAATATATGAGCCTATTGCAAATCATGCAGTTAATTGAGGGAATAAAAATGCTAAAAGAAAAAATCATTTTGTTCTCAATTCTGAATCGTACTCGAAAATTTATGTCACTCGAAAAAAGTTGTGTGTGAACTTGAACTACAAAAAAAAAGCTTTTTAGCTTCGTTCCTTTTATTTTCTTATCGAATTCTAGTAAACTAGCTGGTTTCTCTTGCTTAAAGTTAAAGTACGATTCTCTGCCGGTGCGCTTTCAATTTGAATCAAAAGCTTTTTAGGCTAAACTAGCATAATGCAATTCATGTTTTTACCTTTAATGATCTTGATCATGATCATATCAACAATTGTCTTGTCATTAAAGAAGGATGAGCCTTGTTTGATGTTGAGCCAACAATATTTTTATATGGTGGGTGACACACAGACACCGAAACAACTAATTTGGGAGCCGAAGGCGGTTTCGTAAGCCGGTATTTTTATTACTCTTTTTATTTCGCCAAACCCACATAATCGAATTGGCTGCGTAGGCATATTCGCACTTTAATTACTTGAGAAATGGATTGGCGAGTTGCGAATTTGCTATTGCGTATTTTAATGAGTTTGTTAAAAAATAAAAAGTGTTTTAAACGAGGGAGCAACAATAGAATTAGTTAATTTGATAAATTGCTTTTAAACTAAAGACCTTTTAACTTTTTGCAATAGCTTTGCATTCAGTAGCTTGTCACACTTTTGTAAAACAGGGTCTTAGTGTAACTCATTCGAATTCTACAAATCATAATAGCTTCAACTTCAGACTCATTCAACCCTTAAACTTGACTATTAATTATGTAGAAAGCATTTACACGAGATAATGAAAGGGACAGGATAAGCACGAGTTATGAGTCTAGAATGGCTCATCACAAAATGAATCACGTAGAAACTTTAATACTAGTTTACTAGCAGTTTAAAGACGGATATTTATGAATTACTTTCAACTTCAGTCTACTTTGACGAGAGTGATTTGCATTGTTGAATATTGCATTAAATGAGCACTGAGAAAGTGCAAGTGTTCATGATTGGTCTTTAGTAATCTTCTTTCTTTAAAAAAGTGCTTATATCATCTCATCAGAAAGCTATTTTTGATTTTGTGGACTACTCATGAACCGTGTGAACTTGTGTTCTATTTTAAATAAATTGGTAGCAATTTTCTACTAGAAAAACAACATTTTTAAAAGATAAAACCGCTGCTTTAATGACAAAGATTTGTACAAGACATAAGATAAAAAAGATATTCTTTTTTGTTATTTATGGCTTATCCATCACCGAGACTGGGTTGCTGGTGCGGTTGTGTAACGGGGTGAGAGAATGGCCCACTTCCGATATTGTTGAATGCCCGCACTACTGCCCAATACAGAGTGGTTGAACTGTACAAGTGATAAGGTGAAGTAATTAGGTTACAGGTGTAAGCTAAGCAGTATTTTTAGAGAGGTCTTACTCTGCAACTGTAATTTGGTAAAAGTAGACATTCCCCAGAGTCTCCAATGGACTCAAAACGTAGATTTCATACGGCTCGTCTTCTGACGAAGAGACTTTCTTTAAGCCAATATTGTAGCCGAGCAAAGCTCCATTCCAAGTTGTGCGCGGAGGTGGCTTCCATGAAATTCTGAGGACTTTCTCTTCTACAGTTTCAATCTATTTAATTATAAAAGTAATAAATGAAACGTAATAAATAATTTGATATAAAATATTTTAGACAAACTTTAACATCAACCGGCGACCCTGAAGGGAGATCCTCGACGGTCCTGACAATAATCGGGAATGATGGACTACTCGAAACATTCCTCGATACTGAAAAAATCCTAAAGTGGTAGGTAGTCCACGGGTTCAAGTTTGTCACGCAAGCTGCAGAGATATTTCCTCTCTTGATTTCATACCGGGAGACTTTCTCATTTGTCCAATCTTTTGTCCCTTTTCCATTCTTGTATTCGATAATGTAGCCAGTTATATCTGAGGACGTTTGACCTTCACTCTTCTCCGGTTGGGGTGGTGGGACCCAAGAGAAGTAGACGGCACGGGCGGTTACGTCCCACATTTTGAAGTCGGTTGGTGGAGACAACTTTGTTTTCTGGGAGTCTGTATAATTATCAAATTATTAACTGCGTTCTGGTGATTTAAAGAAGCTCTTATTTTACCTTTAGAAAGGAAATGCAATTTGATTGATGCACTCGAAGGCCTTTGATTACTCTTGATAGTGCAGACAAGGTCACAATGCGACTTTGGATTTGCAACGCTCTCATTAAATGCCATTTCCATTTCAGCATCTGTAAAATAGTTTCCTCGTTTCAACAAATGATTCAAAATCCATAATTAATTTGTGCTTACACTCGCCCGGAAGTTTGACTACGTTTGTATTGCTCATGTTTCCATCTTTATCCTCCATATATTGGAACATTTCCCATTGATATGAAAACTCATCGGACTTATAATACGTATTATTATTAGCCACGTTCACACATCCTCCAATACTCGTCTCATTATCAACGGCACAAACAAACTTTACGAGAACGCCAGGAACAATAGGGCCTGGAGGGATTTGCTTCAAGAGGACTGGGGGAAGCTGTTCTGCCAAAGTCTCGTTGACTATTTCACTCTGATTTAACAAATTCGTTGTGGTATCATTTTGCGATTGTAAAACTGCCGCAAGGTTCAAGTAGAACAAGATATTATTTAAAACTTGGATCATTTTCAATCTCGTAATTTTGCACTTGTTAAAAATTAAAAGAGATTAAAATAGAAGTCAGCAAAAACTATATTTTTTTGCAAAATGTTCTAACAGTTTCCAGCAATCTTACACTAGATATTAAGCAGGCGGATAGATGACATACCGGAAAATGAGTCATTACTGAAGAATTCCCAATTTCAAGATTGCAACTACTCTCAAGTGTGGACAGAGTTGTTCCAACGTTCCAAGTCTAAAACGCAAAAATAGGGATTGAGCCATGTGGTATAGCTTTTATGAAGACCATCATCATGTATAGATCAAAGAAGAAGTACAAAAAATTATCTTAAAACTGTGCATTTGGTCTGTGTCCATCAGCGTGGGAAAGAATTTCGTCTCCAGTTATAAGATGGAATGGTTAGAAAGGGATAATGTGGTGATATAGAGAAATAGCATTTTTTTCATGGACTCGTACAGCTCTTACTCGAAACCGGAAATCATTATCGAGATATGTTATAAGAAATATGGTTTAAATTGAGCTTATAAATATCAAAGTAATATCATTTGGTAAAAGTTCTGAGTTAATATCTAAAGAATTTCCTGTGTTGTCCCACACCATGAGTCTCCTCGCTATCATTCCAATTTTCAAGTGTAAAGTCATAGCTTTGTCATGATGAGACAACAAGTGGACTATTAAGAAGGTTTCAAGAATGAATGGAGAATCTAGGTTTGTGCATTATGTCATTCAATTTGTACAAGGTCAGCAAGCGTGTTAGTTTTTAAAATTACTTTTAATTCCAATTAATTCAGTTGTTAATTTGATTATGTAGCTACAAAAAAATAATTATGATTCTACTTCCAAGCTCTAGCTATTATACATCGTTTCCATTAATGCTATCATATTGCTGAGAATCCTTGTCAGTGTCATCTTGTCCAAGATACTGCTTTTGGCTGTGGCTGTATAAGTTATTCTTGCTACTTATTATTACATCCATCTCATTCAGATTTTCATTTAGGTCGACTTCCATAAACTTTTCTTTGCTATTTTGATTTTGGTCATAAATCCTTAAATATTTATGGAGCTCTTCTTGATGATCATCAGACTCTTCGTCGTCATCCTCGCTGTTTGATTGGGGCTGTTGAGATAGTAGTCCTTGCAAGACGTACGGTTGCCCTTTACGATTATCCTTGGAGGAGTGATAGCCTCCAGCTAGAGATGTTCTGGAAATCATGGGAGTACAGAAGGCATCAGAACGACGTGCTCCTTTTGATCTAGTCTCGCCGAATGAAATGAGAAGACTTTGTTCGCGTAGGAAGCAAATCAAAGAGATGAGCTCGGTTGGTTTGATGATCATGATGACAATTAGGTTTAGCCATGTCATTTGAGATTGTAAGCCCGGGGTGGAGACGATATCGGAGTGTTCCAAAAGACAGAGTTTTGGACTTCGGAAGAGGTTAAGGCCATAGAAAAAGATGCAGGTTGTAGCTAAGTCTACGACGAAAATGGTAATGCCGAGGGATCTGGCCAGGACAGGGTCCTACAGAAAAAGTATTAGTAAAATTTTGATTGGAAATTATCAAATTTTAAATCTTACAAAGCAAGTAACAAAGAACTGGACGAATCCCTTGATGCTATAGATGATACATGCCGTTATGTAAAGATAGATGGCTTGTTCTGAAAAAATAAAAGTTTGGGTTTGTTTTAAAATATTAAACAATTAGTAAATTAAACCACTAACTGAAGGCAATCCCGAACTCATGAGTACTAATAGTTTTAAAGTAATCGATTCCACATTGTTCCTCAATGCTTTCCTGGTTGAGGAGCACGGAGTCCCAACTGGGGGCATATGCAATTTTGTCAATGAAGGAGGACAGCAGCTCCCAATAGTAGAGGGAGAGGAGACCTAAGAACTAAAAATGAAATGCTGTTTATTTAATTGGTGGGAGAAACTATTAAACCCCGTAGAAGCTATGGACTTACCACATTACAAAACGCAAAAATTCTACATAACGTCTTCGCGGGAAAAACGCCAAGGCACATTTTGGTTGCTTCACGGAAACAGTACAAATAAACGGATAAAATGATCTACTTTATAGCCTACTCCCTTCCATTTTACATAGTCGCCTCACATCTCTAATTTTTAACCGAGTCAACCTTTATGAAATTGCTATTCCGGTTAGTTACCATAAGATTTATAGCCCAAGAGTTACCTTCAATTAAAAATCTGTGAAACCATCATTTCCATGAAAAGTACCATTTTCTCTCTAAACATAAAGGCTTTATGACAAAGTTCATCAGTTAATGGAATCGAATAGAGTTATGACTAGAAAATGAAGAGGGAAAATCGTATTCCATTAATCGCACCATCCCGACTAGATTCTAGCTGGTCGAACCTCGCCGAATATCAGGAGAACATGTCGCGGTACAGTTCCGCGAACGCTCACGCCTTCCCCACTGAGTCACTTTCTAATAACTACGAATTCCTAAATAAAAGGGGGAGCTCAACATCTGAAGATAGTCTTCTTAACGATGTCAACACTGTCAACAGTGCTCAGAAGATAGAACAGAAAAAGAGTATCGCTTCCATTAATAAAAGCAAACTCAATCATGATCGCTTCTCGGAAGAATTCAAAACCGTGAGGTTGTACACAATGGGTGAATTTGACCTGGACCAATGGTGGAGAAGAACAACAATTAAGAATAGGATGCTCTTCTTCCTCCTCTGTGCCCTTTTAGCTCTCTCCATCATTCATTTAGGCGTAGCCATACACTCAGTAAGGAAGCATTTCACTGATAAGCTGAGAAAACCTTACGTTTGCCAAACCGAACTTTGCGAAAAGGCAGCGCTGTGGCTGAAAGAAGCGATGAATATGAATGTCAGTCCTTGTGACAATTTTTATGAGTTTATGTGCGGAAATTACGTTGAAAAGGGAGAAGAAGGTCAAGTCTTCCAGACGTTAGTGACCAAACCGAGATTCAAGGTGGAGCTAGGTCAGGATTCAATACTTGCGGTTATTTTAAAGAACTTCAAAAATGATCCGAGACTTGACCAGTCTATTAAATTTTATCAAAGCTGTTTGGATTTGGGTAAGAGAGTGAAAGCATATAATTTCTTTGCATGAGTACCTATTTATTTTGGATGCTTCCAGATAAAAGGCACAAATATGGTATGTCAGCATACATAAACGAGATGAAAGTTTGGTTCGGAACTGACAAGTTTACAGAGTTTGAGAAATCACCTAAATCACTGGAGGAGGTGGCTGTCGACTATCTTCCGGTTGGCAGGTCACGCTTGCTTTATCAAAATGGGATTTTATCCGTACCCTTTTGTATTGGTATAAGTAAAATTGTTTTTGACATATTTTAGCAAAGTCTTAATTTTATTTAATATTAGATTGCAGAGCCAGTCGTAGGCATTGTCAATTATCGATTTCAGACTGACCCGAAAATGAAAATTTATATTGACATTATCATGCGCAACTTGCTCCAACCGTTGGGTGTCCATAATGAAACGGATAAAGACTTGTATACGGAAATGGTTGCGGGAGTGGAGATCTTTGGNTATTTAAAATTAGATTGCAGAACCAGTCATAGGCATTGTCAATTATCGATTTCAGACTGACCCCAAAATGAAAATTTATATTGACATTATCATGCGCAACTTGCTCCAACCGTTGGGTGTCCATAATGAAACGGATAAAGACTTGTATACGGAAATGGTTGCGGGAGTGGAAATCTTTGGAGAAGTTTTCTACCAGCTTTTCACAACAGCTCAGAAGTTGAGAGTTCCATTAGATAGCACAGATCTTCATAATCCACCCCAGCAAATCCTCGACATTGTCAAAAGTGGCTCTCTGGCTGGTTACTGCCCACCAATGGTATTCAAATAGGTTTCATCTTAATTTACAGAAAAGCAATTCGTTTAAATTATCAGAAGACACAAGAGTTAAATGATTTCTTTACTTTTTCAAGGGAATTAATTTCAACTATTCAAAAGTTATCGAATTATTTCTCCAAGAAGATTTTAAGCTTGCGTTTATATCGCCAACGGCCAAGAAATTCGTTTTTGGATTACAGGCCTGTTTTAGCGAGGAACCGAGTCGATTTACAAAGTATAAGTTTCAGAATCCCAGGTCAGCATTTGGTAAGTGGTTGGTTGTTATAAAAATTGTTTGAAATTATTACATGGCTACGTCCACAGCCGCCTTTTGGATTGCTGACATCTCCTATCAATTTATAAATGGGTTGGATATAACTTACATTATGAGCACGTGGGGCTTCAAAGACGCAGGTCTGGAAGGGAATTTTTTCTTTGAGGAGATAGACAAAAGGGATAACTTTGGGGAAGAATACACTTGTATGAGTGTTCTCTTCAAGTCGCTCAATTACTTGCCCTCTATTCGCTACCTAAATTATACAAAAAGCGATCCAGACGAGTTTATTCGATCGGTAAGGGTGAAATTTTAATTTTAAACTAACTATTTTATAACTGAATACTTTTGAAAAAAGGAACAAGCAGAGGTAATGGATTTGTACAAAGAGATTATCGAATACTTTTATGATCACTTGTATGAGTGTTCTCTTCAAGTCGCTCAATTACTTGCCCTCGATTCGCTACTTAAATTATACAAAAAGCGATCCAGACGAGTTTATTCGATCGGTAAGGGTGAAATTTTAATTTTAAACTGTAACTATTTTATAACTGAATACTTTTAAAAAAAGGAACAAGCAGAGGTAATGGATTTGTACAAAGAGGTTATCGAATACTTTTATGACATTCCAAATTCTGAAATCGACTGGAGGGAACTTTTCATTGGGAAGCTGACATTTCGTAGAGGACTCAAGTCAGACGTCGCACAGACCCTTGTGGGTGGAGTACTTGATAGGAGCTTGGATGAGATACCTTTTACGGATGACTTTGTAGGCAATTTCTTAATGGCAAATAAGTACAGTAGAGAAAAGGCGAGAAATTACTGGATAGCGTCGACAGATACAACACCGAATATTAAGTGGTGGGCGAGTGGAGGTCCAAATAAGATTCAAACTCATCTCCACAATCCACATTTTGCAAGGACGGATGCAGCAAGATTTATGGAACAGAGTGGGGCCGCTACGAATAAACAGTTTGAGATGTTCTTGGGAAGATTTCAGACAAATTATATTATTTATCCGATGCCAATATTTGTAGAGATTTATGAGCAGATATTGTAAGATTTTGAATGTTCATAACGGATTGGTTAAAAGCACATTTTTCTTAAATTTTTGCTGATTTTTTAGGGCAGTAAAACATGGCTGTTTAGATGCTCCTCTTATCTTAACATTTTTGAGCTTGCTGAATGACGCCGTTTCTGACTACAAATACAGTATGTGAATAAATAACTCTGTTTCCTTTGCTTGATGAATTACGTTCAATTAGAGTAATTTACTTAATAGGATCTATAACGAAGGACGAGCTTGTCGGCGAAAAACCAACAGATATAGAAGCCTCTTCCGGCAACCGTTCGTGCAGGCTTTTGGTTCCTCAAAACGAAGAGTTTTACAATCACGAAAGCTACGCCCTCTTTAATTATTACACGGTCACCTCAAACGTCAGCCACTTTACGTGGACATACGACAATAATTTCTTAGCTGTTCTGGCTGCCAAGATGGCCTACAAGCATTTTCGTTTAGAGTTTGAAAGGATGAAGAAAATCCGTGTCAACTTTGACCTACCGGAGAAAACTTTAAATTACATTATGGGGAGAGTGTTACCACTTCACTTATTTAATTATACAGAAGATCATTTATTTTTCATGTCGTTTGTTCGGGTAAACGCTGCGTGTCTTATTAATTAAGGTTAGGGGATTTGAACTGATAAATTTATTGGTTAATAGCGCGTCTGTCGAGAATCTTGGAAGGCTCCGCACCAATCCGAAAGAGAAAAGCAGCGACACTATTTCCTCGAGACGACCCTCCTCAGCGTTCTCATGCAAATGGAGGAGTTTTCAGACGTTTGGAACTGCACGAAAAAGACTTTTATGAATAATAGAGGAGAACCAAGATGTTTTAGATGGGTTCCCTGACAGTTGTTATTATTTACAAACGAATGTTTAAATTGCTTTAGCACTAAAAAGTGAGGCATGCACCACATAGCATTATGCAAAAGCTATAACTGCAAATTGCAAGTAAACTGCGATGCGCTAACCTGAATAAATATTTCGCATAATGAGACAACTCTGCATTCTGCATACAAAAAGGCCAAAAGCAAATCAAGTGCAATGTGAGCCACGGTCGCGTAAGACAAAAGGTGTTAACGAATATTCTCATCTCTAAAAGACTTGTGAAGCCAACGGCTTCTCCTACTTCTATTTCAGGTTCCCATCATATCCCAAAGCTTCCTTCTAGCAACCCAAAATGTTATAAACCTCTTCATTCACTTCTCAATTGCTTCTGTAGTCACAAAAGCCTTCCCAAATTGTTCTACATAGGCAATCTAATATCTCTGATCTGTACATCAGAAGCATCCTGTTTCAATTGAGTATTACTCATCTCATTTTTTATTGCGAGATCAACTTGATATGAAGCTAGTGCTAAAAGCGAATGCAGAGCAGAGCTCGTTTCTGTTCCTCATCAAAGCTAGATCGGGTTTTCCTATGTGATAATGTAACTATTGCTGACTTTGCATCTTTTTTCCTTGTGTAGAATAGCTCATCTATGAAAGCCAACTTTTTTTTACACAACTCTCATGCAGGGATAGTGTGTTTGTGAACCCTTTCATATAAAATCCCCAACTCCACATCTCCCAACAGTTCAGTCGCGTCCCGACTTACTAAAAGCTAGGGCGTTCGCCAGGTCACTGTGCTCAAATTTTACTCGTGTTTTTCATCTTATTTGTCAAGAGAGACTGTCAAAGACAGGAAGTCTTAACGGTCTTTGAATATTGGAAAAGGGGTGATGTGAAAAGTAGTCTTTATTAAAATAATGTTTTAAAATTGTGGCTTGCGTGACTACCTCCAATTTTATTGTGAGTCCCGTATTGGGAAGAAGGAACTGGGGTCATTATTCTCCACACAAAGCTCTTCATTTTTGATTCTTTGAAGAAAGAAGAGAGCAAAAAAAGTAAACAAAAAATGACGCTTGTCATCCACTCGGTTGTGCCAGACTGCAAACGGTCTTCCATGAGTAGCTCCTCTACAAGGATGAAACAGTGGGGTTCAATTCCATCTGTAATTGGTGTGGTTCTAGTTATTCTCGTAGTAATTTGTGATATCTCATCCCCAACGCCCATCCCCTCATCCAGCGCTTGGAGTCTACCAACTCTAAACTATTTATTTAAAGATACGAAAACGCGTTCCCAGTCACTTCAGTATCAGAAGGAGCAAAGTGGGAATGGTCAGCAGCAAGCCAGTACGCATCAATATAAAACTGGGGAGGAAGCTGTAAGTGGTGGGGGTGATGTGGAGAAAAAGAAGGATGGAAAGGTGTCATCAACAGGAAGACTGATCTCAGTGCATGATATCCGCCTGACGGACAATTGGGGCTGGGTCCGACGAGGAGCTTCAGACCCTTCCCAAACGACAGAACAGAGACGGAAACAAAGCAGGAATAATATAAGACATAGCAAGAGCAAGCACAAACAACGATATCCTAACGACTCATCATCCTCAGGAATGACAAAGAAGAAGAAAGATGCGGGTGAAAACTTACTGTGTCCCTTTGACGAAATAAGAGGACCGGATGGGAAGTGCCGGAAGGCTCCTCGATTCAGTTTGTACCGTGTGGGCTAAAGATGGAGTCGATTTAAGAATTTGTTATAGAGTTAAACGCGTGCAATTAATGGTATATGCCAAATATTGACAAGAGATTGATTTTTTCCTGACAAGTGGAGTGGTCATCGACAGAACAAGGCAAAGTCTCAAGTTATCAAGGTCTCATTTTTTTATTGTCAATTTTTTATTAACTGTTCAATCCTCTTATAATAAGAAGGGAAGTTGTACATTACCAAAACTGTTATTAAATTATGTTAGATGCTAAGAATCGCAATCGTTTTGAATGGTGATTGTTTTATTGTCGCTATTTTTGTTATTTGTTGAATGGATATGATCAAAATATGATGGCTGAATAAATGTTGCAAGTTGGAATGTAAAGATTAAAACTATTTCTTCCATTGAAAAACATACCAGTTATTTTTAGCAGTATCAACTTAGTTTTGGTCCTTATCTGATAGCCCAAAGATTATAACGTAATGCACAAAGTACAATTGCCCAACCCAATCCATTCATGTTACATTGTGGTAGTGTCTAATTTGGAACGTTGATGAGACATCATTTTGCACATTCTCTTTATGGCGAATGATAAGCTAATTATCAATTAAGACTTGTTGACTCACCATTTTCCAACACCTTTCGTGTCGTCACTGTTGAGTGATGATGACGTAGAATTGGCATTGCTCATCTAGTGTTAGTTGGTCATAACAAAAAGCGAGTTTGTTTTTGCACATTTCTTCTGAACTGATGATAAGCTATCGCATCATCAGGAAAAAGAGATCAGATATTTTACAAGCGCCGATTAAAAATGAGAATGTCTTTAAATTGGAATCCAAAGTCAAAGGTCGCTTCTACATCATTTGATAAAAGATCGCTGGATTTTCTCATCTTTTAATTTAATCGAGTGGAAAACATTCTCCTGAAATTACATATGCATTTGTATAATTAATAAAACTTGCGAAGTTGACTGACAAGAATATTCTTAAAAAATGACTCGCGATCTATAATTAACCCGAGCGTGTTTTCGTCCACGATCCTCTCTTTTCTCCAGTTTACACGTGCACTACTTCTCATGAATTTCTATTCCATCATAAAACTTTTGGGAAGCTGTCCTTTTTTCATCTCTCTGCAAACAATTTTATCACGTGCAACACTCTCCACGCCACGTTGAAACAAAACGTGAGTTTTTCTCTCGTGCAGAGAAAAAAGTTAA
>JAHZMU010000312.1:0-10799 GCA_027743725.1 Rambutsinella grinnellia | reverse complement strand
TCTGTGCCCTTATTGCCCAACTTTTTTCAAAGAAATGTGCAGAGCAAGAGGGCACTCGGGGCATCTATAGAAGGGAATTAGAATGTTTTTTTATAAAGGATAACCGTTCCTTGATAATTGTATAGATTATGGAAAGTTGCAGGGCATTTTTGCTTTTTTAAAAGGGACTTTGTCCTTTAGTAGAAATAGGGAACGGGTATGAGGATTGCAGTCTGATGATAACTGGAAGAAGAGAAGTTGATGACTGACTGTGAGAAGGGAAGTGAACAAGCTTATTCTATTGAATGCCGAATGCTCCTTTCTCCTACTCATGAACCGCTGCTGAGGTTGAGCACGGAGGAAAGGAACCCTCTCTATATCGCATCGGATATCGGTTGGAGATTCACAACCAAATCCGAAATCACTTCTTTCCTTTGCATACTGCACATACAAACGTGCAAACTATTAATATGTGTAATGAACTCATGAATTCATGAATGGCTAAGGAGCGTAGGTTTGCTCAGAGCCCTTTTGAAATCAGGGATGGGCACAACTAACAATGAGATGTGTTTTACAAGTTTCACTTTTGAATATGCGTTATGGTGTGTGGTGGTGGGAACTAACCAGAAAAGATGTTAGGCCAGGGACTCCTCTGGGAAATAAGAATGATCATGGGAAGGGAGAAACATGATAAAATAAAGCCTGAAACCAGATCAACTCTCGTCTCTTTGTCTTTGTATCCTCAGCATGATGCGATGCAAAACTTTACTCGAAAATTCTACAACAATGAGAACTCTCTCATAGAGAATAGCAAAGGTGAATTCAGACAAGTCCCTGGATTTAATTAAGCGAGTAAATTGGTTATTCGTATTGTATATCGTTTCTACAACAATGAGAACTCTCTCATAGAGAATAGCAAAGGTGAATTCAGACAAGTCCCTGGATTTAATTAAGCGAGTAAATTGGTTATTCGTATTGTATGTCGTAAGAGAAGCGTAATATAACGATGTGGCCAAATGAACCGAAATTGAAATGGAATTGTAAATTTTAACCTTGTCCTTTAATAATTTTTGGCATTTTTTATGACCAAAATAAAGCAACAATTTAAAAAATTGTTATGCTACTGTGCTTGTAAAATGATACTGAAAACATCACACAATTTGTCCGATAGTAAAAGCAGTCTTCAATTGTCTTATTTAATAATAATACCGACATGTGACAAGGCGCATGATTACATTTTATAACTATTAAATTTTAATGAGAACTACTTGTATCAAAACTAAACTTTTCTCTGCACTACTTGTAGAATTTTTTTGAGCTGCACTATTGAAATATCTCTACTCTACATAATATACATGGACAATGGACAACAACAACAAGGTCGACTAGATTCACTAACTAAAAAGCTACTGGACATTGGATTCGGGGGGATTATCTGAACGGGTTGAATCTGCAGTTTGTGGAGTTGGCTGCGGTGGAGGAGCTTGTAAAGAAGTCATCATCACGGAAATGAGCTGGCAAAGTGCCATCGTGAGGAAGACGAAGGTGATGAGGAAGGAGGTAACATATAGGCGGTGCGTACCCCAAAGGACGCTTGCCAGACCGACACCATAGAACACATAGCGATGGATGTTCCAGATCGTCCTAAATCGCATAAAAATAATTTTCAGGCATACAAAAAGACTTATTCAGAGCAGAAAGAATATGTGTTGAGTAGAAATATAAACTTACGACTCAATCTGAGGAACAAACTCTTGCCAAAGAACGGCCACAGTTGGGAGAAGAAGGAGGCACAAATACATACTCAAATCCCATTCTGGCTGTGTGGTGAAGGTAGACCGAGTCCAGTGGAGAAGAGATGGGATATTTAGTACTACTAGAACGAACCACAGCATAAAGCAGCAGAAGTGAAAGTTCATGGGAGACAGGCTATCTCTCACATTTCCTATTTTCGCTTTTAGTAAATCCTCTAACAGGTCTTCGTAGATTTTGAAAAGCTTTACAAGGTAGACGGCGAAAGCTGCGGTTATGCCAAGACTTCCGCAAGTTGCAAAGCTGAGCCCAAGAAGGATTACACCAATAGTCATCGGAAATCTTGTGAGTGTCAACTCGAAAGCAGCTTCAGTTACGTGCTCAGTAACAGAAGTAAATCCTCTGTGGTTACTAAAAAGTCTGGGGACCCAAGAACCAAATCTTGAGCTGAGAACCCTGATAACCACGGCGTGAATGGCGGTTCCACCTGTGATGATGGCGTACCAAGTGGCGGATGAAACTGCGAGAACTAGACAGTATGCAATCATATAGCATAAAATTGGCACAACCACGGAATATTCTCGCTCCTCTACCATTAACGGCCAGTCGGTTCTGTTAACGCAAAAAATAATATTTAATTAACATTTCATAAAAATAAATTACTATTTTATTACAATTTGTAATCTTCTCTTACGGAATGAATTGAAGTAGAAAAGTTACAATGAATCCAGGTAAAACTGCGAGATGATAAGCGTTACCCAAAAGGAGTAAGTGGAAGCTGGACCAATTGGTTGAATCTTTCTGGAAGTAGAGGGTCATCAGGACAATGCTCGCGTAGAAAGATGGAAGGAACCTTGCAAGTGCTCTAAAGATTTGTCCACTTGTCTCCAGAAAGGCAATGGAAGTTGTGATTTTATAGCTGCATGTTGGCTCCAGGTATAAAGCAAGCCAACTTTCCGATACGTTGAAGTCCGTTACCCGCAAAATGATTGACTCATTCTTGAGAAATCTACTTTGTTGAAAGTTTCCGTGGTTGAATTGCGCCAACAAATTATGGCTCTCAGGACAGGATCCGACTGATTGAGCTTTTACCTTCCACGCCACCATGCTGGAGATGAAACTTTCATACTTTGGGATTGACCATGTCAAATTATAAAATATTTTATTCTCCGCTTTCAATTCTCCTCCAAGGGGAACTCTTCGCTCCTTTTCCGAATACGTCTCGAGCATAACACAAGTTCTGAATTGGTAAGGCTCCATTTTCACAATCAGGCTTGAATACTTTCCAGTTAATGAGGATAAGGCGAGTGTTGCCATCTTCCTTCTGCGGCGAAGATGTGGAATGATTTTTCCATGTTGAGTAAGACTCTCAGCTTGTGTACAGAGTCCCTGAGATTCTTCAGTACATCCCATCAACCAGTTTTTGTCCTTTATGTTTGTAGAATAGTATAACAAATTGACCGTCGTCCCCAGTCGCATTCTGCTTCAAGAAGGACATTGGCACTCGGAGGTAGGTTGGTCGCTGTGAACTCGGAACACAATACATTCCCGCGGTAACCTCTACTTGTTCGATATTTTTAGCTAAGGTGAGGAAGCGTTTGCTATCTTCATCGCTTCCATAATACGATTTCCCAGAAGAGCGTTCCACTAGATGGTATTTAAGAGTTGGGAGTCGCTTTTCCTGACTGTCGGTAATGAAGAAGTATTTGTTCCTCTGGTGGAACTCTACCAAGTCGTACAAAACTCTGACTAATGTCAATACTAGTTGCTTGCACCAAACGATGCACAAGTGGTCGGCTGAAGCCCACACTCCTAGGAACTCCAGTGGTCATGGTGTGGATTGATGTGAAAGGATTCCATCTCGTTAGCTTTGGAAGGACGAGGTAATCCCTTTCTCCTCCGGCAATGCTGATTAGATTTAATCCATGACTGTTTCCTGAATTGATGTCGTTATTAGATGGAGAGGAGATAACTTTTGTCCAGTTTCTGCTAATGGCGTAGTAGAAAAGGTCTTGCTCAGGATCTAATAGAATAACAGGCTTGGAGTGAGGCGTGGCCAATGTAATGATTAGATTCGCAAGATTTCCTCCTTCTCCATTCTCATTTCCATCTAGAGCGACAGCTTTAGCAATAATCCCACCCATTGAATGACCCACCAAAACGACTCGATGGAACTCCTCGTACAAATTAACGATTTTCATAACGGCTTGTTTCGCAAACCCCACTTGACGCTGGAGGGAATATCCGTACAGCGCTGAGAATTCTTCATTCAAGTCTAGTGTGAAGAAGTCGAAGTGAAATGGGGTCCCTGCATCCAAATACTTCCATAACGCTACCGATGCCAAGGATCTAACTTGCTGATAGGAACCTGCATTCCCGGGGATGTACAAAACAGGAATTCCAGTAAACTTGTAGGTCTCTTTAGACATCGTTTCAAAGTTCCGATCGCCTTCTGTATAAACGTACAAATGATACATCGGGAACTTCTCATCAACTCCATTTCCAATCTGAAGCGGCACATATCTCGGAGGTTGATACATCCATGTCATCGCGCATTTATTCTCCTCCACATTCTTGAAGTAGTCGTAGGATCCGACTAAGAACACCCCAAAAACTGCTACACTCACAACAATCGTCAAGAAATTAATCACCAAATCCGTCGCTGTTTGCGCATTCGGCATACACGATCTCATGTTTGAGGCAGGTGTACTTCGTGAAGGTAGTGATGAAGACGAAGCTGAAGACGAAGCCGATGGAGATCTCGATCTTGCAGAGCTTTCAATCTTATCATCACTCTCATCTTCACTCGAATCCGCCGGTGTCAAACTTCCCTGGCCTAAGTAAGCTGTGTCGTCATTGACTTCAGCTTTTACTTCTTGAATCACTGGCTTCGAAACACTTCCAATTCCTTCCGGCTGCGGCATTGGGGGACCAGAACTTGACTCATTCTCAATACTTTCAGTCTTCTCCTTCAAGTCCCCACCCGTCTCATCATTTTTCGTAACACCTGTCATCTTGTGTAGTTGGAATCAGCTTCCATTCCAGATTAAAGGTGAAAAGGGGTCGCAAAGTCCTGAAAAGAAAGTCAAAAACTCACAAAAAAATTCCCAACCTTCCCAACTTTAAACACACGTCATCTTAACACACACTTACCTATTCACTGGCAACAACACTCATCTTCGAAAGTTCGAAATCACATGAGCCTCCACTGTCCACAAAAAAAATGAGCCGACTGTTTGTGTGGGAGTCAGTCGAGAAGAATCAGCTGTTTTGGCGCTGTTCCATCACATCTCACAGTGCCCAATGCCTCCTCCCAGCCATTCATTTCATTTTTTCATTCAAACGTGTGATGATGACTTCATCTCTGTCTGAAGATGTGATTTCGTGCAAATTTGTGAGTGAAGAGGAGGAAGGAAGAGTAGAATTGCAAATACGCAGCCAGATTTGCAAATCGCTGCGAAATACATTGTTGCAGTGTTGTCGATATCCTTCAATGATAACCTTGATTGTGCCTTGCCCACACACAATAACACGAAAGAATCTTCACGATTAGGCCTTGTAAGATTTAATTAGCTTGGGAAAGTTTGATGCGTTATTCAGTTAGGAAGCAGGTGCAAAATATAAACTGTTCTCATGTCCTAGTTTACGTGAACCGTTATTGGTTGTGATTAAGCAATCAGAAATTGATCCGAGAAAAATAGACTTATGATGGATTGGCAGGTGGTTATCAGCATCATTTGTTGATTGAATTAGTCATCATTGGTCGTCAGATACAAAGTTATCCCTTATCAGTGTCACGGTGCATCGTATTTGCGTGGAACAATCATAACGTCTCTTGCCTTGTGATAAGTAGTGTTCATGTGATTCTTATGCAAGCACCTGTTTTTATTGGAATTTTTTTTAGCTAATAGTAATTAGCTAACACGCATGAGCAAATCAAGGTTATCTTCATTCAATTTCCTTCTCCATTCATTCAGTATAATTATTAGTTTAGAAAAATCAAGTAATCAAAAATCAAAATGGATCTTTAATTGTTAACCGCCTTCAATCTCGGCAAATTTTGTGTTCAGCCGTAAATGCAACTACACCTGGTCATCGAGTTACCATCAGTTAATTATTTTCTACCGGAGAGTTAGCTCAGTTATACGAAATGGAAAAATCAAGAACGTTCACTGCCCTCTTTGAAGATCTGAAAGGTTCGGAATTAGTGTCCCGGTTTCAGCGAGCTTGTGGGGTCCGAAAGGGGAAGAAGGAGGATGCGAAAGGGGATACTTTTGTGGGGGAGATAAAATGGCTCCATTATCTATTCCTGTTTGGGACATCGTTAGGGGATGAGACATTCTACTCTATTTTCTTCACATTTTGGTTCTGGAGCATCGATGGAGCAGTGGGGAGGAGAGTCGTTCTAGTCTGGGCTATTTGCATGTATATTGGACAGAGCCTGAAAGACATTATAAGGTGGCCGAGACCTAGTGCCCCGCCCGTTGTTAAGATGGACTCCAAATGGAATATGGAGTATGGGATGCCCTCTACACATGCCATTGTAGGAGCTGCAGTTCCATTGACAATTATCTACTTTACGAGTTCAAGATATCAGGTAAACTAGATTTCTTAAGAAATTATTTGGTTCTCGCCGTCAGCAGTATTTTAATGTACTTATTTGACCTTTCAGTATTCTGTGTGGATCGGCGTGATAATCTCTGTCGTCCTGTGCACTGTAATCTGCCTCTCTAGGCTCTACCTTGGGATGCATTCCGTTCTTGACATCATCGCTGGACTTTCCCTCGTTGGAACCCTCCTTCCAGTTGTTATCCCAGCGGTTGATAAGCTCGACTCTTTCTTCTTCACACACGAGATGGGTGGCTTCTCCTTAATAGCAATTGGGATCATGCTTTGCTTCTGCTATCCATCAGGGGACAGATGGACGCCGGCTCGTGGAGATACCTTCGTAATTGTTGGGAGTGCTGTTGGAATGAATTTAGGATGTTGGCTCAACTACCAACTCGGGATAATCAGAGGACCTCCACCTTCAAGTCAACCTTATATTGTGATGTGGCCTACTTGGAATATGGTGATGTTGATGCTACTCAGACAAGTAATCGGACTCGTTTTGGTGGTCGTGGCAAAAGTAGTTGGAAAGAAATTGATGACTTCACTTTACACCAGACTTCAATTACCAGAAGAACGACTTGTTACAATGACGGAGAAGAAGCCGAGTATTGTTACCGAGTTATTCACAAAGTTTTTCACCTATCTACTAGTAGGCTTCGTTGTCACCAATGTCGCTGCAAGCACCTTCCGCCAACTCGGAATAGAAAGACCAACATTTCATACTGAAATTTAAAGTTAATTGTTAAAAATGATTTGTTCGTACCACTTAAATGATTTCAGCTCTATGCTTTGCCATGATATTGCAAAAATGAAGAGTCAATTCCAAAGAATTTTTATTTATATAATTATATATATTTCATTTCACGAAGCGCTAACAGAGAAAATAAAGTTATCACGCAAGCTTACTTGAATCTACAATTTTACTTTGTTTAAATAATTTATTTATCATATCACCGCCAGCTAAAATGAGCTAGAATTTGATTTTTACCCTGATGTTTTTCACTTTTCTGGTATATTTTGATTAGATTTTCTAAGTAATTGTTGAAACGAATACAATTGGCACAAAAGTGCATTCATTCTTTTTTCTCCATTTGTTCATTTTATACTTATTATGCACATTGTTCATAAATCATCTTTTGACTTGTAAAGATAAGAATACCAGTAGAACATGTTAATTGCTATGAACGAGAAGGGGAAGAAGATTCGGGCGAATTTGTCAATTTTTGAGACAGAGTTGACATTTTCAAGTTCCATTTGTTTACGTAACCTCAGCTTTTCCCTTCGTTTTCTCGCAGCTTGTTTACACAGTTCCCAAGCGGATGCTCTGCGGTGGTGCCTTGGTTGGGCGTGGGTCGTTGGACATCCAGGAATCACAGAAGGGGAGTCTTCCCCTGATCCACCACCTCCTAACCCGGAGCCATTGTTTATTTTGAAGGAAGGAAACATCTCTGGTGGGATTTCAATAATGGACATTTGGTTCAACTGGGCCATGGATGGAAAGCTGCTGCTCCCACTAGCCCCTATTATTCCACTGCTTGCACTGTGTGCAATTCCTTCGCTTCTTCTATACGTGTTTTCCTTCTCATCTTCACTTTCGTCGTCAGAGGAAGATGATGTGTCATTGAAGTAAACCTCCCCTGACCCATTTTTCGTAAAGTAGTGGACCACAGCAAACTGAATGATTGTGGCGAAGATGAAAGCGAACGACAAGAATACAAAGAAGTCCAATGCCGTAGGATATGGGACTTTGGGAAGGTCTGTGCGTGCCTCTAGCCCAAGGAAGGTCATGGTGAGAACGGTGGTCACGCCTGTAAAATGCTTCATATTCTAAGTTCATTCATAAAAAATATAAAATAAATAGAGTTGTGAGGGACGGGCAAAGGAATGGAAAATTTTAACAGGGAAAGTAAATAGACTGCACTGGTGAAAGCTCTACAGCTACTAGCTACCAACTTTCAACGATCACACACAGCAGCAAGCGACATCCACAGCTTTACAACTCTACCATTTCCCATTTGGGAAGTGAAAGGCATGAAAAGTTTTACCACGAGAGTGGAGGGCTGTTTAGGATAGGAAGCTATTGTCTGACTGTACCATTCCACAACTCAACAGAAATTACCAACTCTACACTTGCAAATTGTTCAAATTGACAGATTTACCCAGGCTCACGCGATCGGCCGTGGCTTCGCGATTGAGGAAAAAACTGACCCAACTGAGGACTACTAATAAAGTACAGGGCCCATACACCTGGATTAGGAAATGGTAATCATATAACTCACCATAGAATAATAAATTCATAGAAAAAGTCTCTGAATTAACTATAAAATTTCACTTAATTGTATCAAAAAATTTCGATGGAAATATCAACTGTGCCTCGATAGATGGAAGTTGATCAAGAGACAGGAATACTCGCCTGACCGATCCCGACACAAACGCCAAGTGCAAAAAAAAAATTCAAAGATAGCAATATTACATATGCGTCACATCACGATTATAGCAGGTCATCAAATAATTATCAAGTGTTTCACCCGCATTTTACGCCGGTTATTTACCAGTCATTATCTTTCAATTAATCGTATTATCTGATGAAACATTAAATAGCAGGAGTAGGAGTGATATGGCTTGTCAAACTTACCAGTTTAATAATCAATGTGTTTATGTGAAAGTGTGAACCGTTTTGGCCACGGGTCTTTTCTTCCCCTTATTAGTACAAAGCTATTGTTATTGGGATAAGCTGAGACAAACACTTTTGTTATTCTGTTTTCTTTTCACAGATAATTCAAAAAGCAATTCTAAGTATTTATTTTTGCCAACTGTTAGAAACGAGAGAGCTCGATTATTTTGCGACATGAAAAGGAGAAAGTAAAAGTTTGAGGATCACAGGTTCTTAGGAATGTGTGGGTAGTTAAGGCTCGGGCTTATACCTACCCAATGTAATTCTATCCGCTGTCGCTTCCCGATTTATGTACAATGAAACGTACGATACTCCAACCAACAGTGTGCAGGGGAAATAAACCTGTCGCAAATCATTCGAACTGCATATTTTATTACCGCAAAGGGTGAAAAAAATCATTTCAAGTTATAATTTTGCCTGAATCATGAAGTAACCGGTGTGTCTTCGTAGGTAAAATGAAGCCTCGAGCACGCTCCTCTCTCCTACTCACCAACATACAACATATATAGACATCTTTCTTCCATCTTTTCTTTTTCGCTTTCATCTCCCAACTTTATTATTACACAAATTCTTTGCATTTCTTTACCATCCCACTTCCCAACCAAACTTTTCCCAACAAATGCCCGTTTTCAGTAGGTTAAGAATAAAATGCTTCAGAGTGCCCCGATTCCTGCAAAACTTTAGAATTTACTTTCTTGCCTGAGGACTATCTTTGCTTACCGGATTTGAGAGTGTCAGTGGCATTCCCCGATGGGGTTGAGATCAAGTCAAACTGTGACATCTTCATGTCTGCTGCAATGTCAACTGGTTTGCTAGTGCTTGTCCATCGGTAAAGCACGTCTCGGGTTGTATACCCAACTGGAAAAGTTTAATTAATCCAATCCAAGATAATTTCTAGATTCCAATTTATTCAACTTACAAAGAATAAATAGAAAGTCTCATACTCTCTCCCATAATCACACACTCCATTTGACAAGCTAATCGCTTTCTCCCAACTATAGTTCACAATTCCTTCCTTTCAAATGTTGTAATTGCAAGTGCTCTCGAGGAAACATGGCATTTAGCGAGAGAAACCGTAATCATTCTAAATAATATAGTGATTTTGGAATTATATATCTTGTGTTTGGACAAAGCCATATCTCATATCTCTACTGCTTTCTATAAGTAGAGTCTTGTGTACATTTATATTTATTTGCGGTCGGACAATAATCCTTCTGAGCTGTAATAATAAAACTCATCTTTTATTTAAAATGAGTTTTTAGTTGTTGCCTCCAGCATGGAATCATTCCCTCTATCTACTACTATAAATACATATTTCATGTTTCCTTTTGCTTATTGAATATTTCTCTTCCTTCTCCACATTTGCTGTCATTCTGTGCCATTTTTATTACGCAATCAAAACAAAGCAATGTCCATTACGTCTTTTTACGACCATTTCACACAAGTCGAGTCAAAAGTAGGAATAAATGTTTTGCAATTCACTTCCCAAAACGTTTATTCTTGAAAATATTGGATTGGTTTACTTTCACTTTAGACTTTGGGCAAAAGTGTTTGTCGCCACATGTGATAGTCAAAAGGATCTCTCGTAAGGAAGACATATCTAATTCCATTTTTATTGAACTTCCATTAAAATAGTATGGGTGAATGGGGCACAAACAATATTTATTGTTTACTCAAGTAAATTTCTTTTCTGTAGAGAAAGGATGAATGAAAGAGTGAAAGTCGTACCATATCTACTTCAGAAATTGGGCCCATACTTCGTACCATAAGGTTGATATCCACT
>JAHZMU010000311.1:0-12277 GCA_027743725.1 Rambutsinella grinnellia | reverse complement strand
CATTTCTCTTAGACAGCTGGGAAATGAGCATAATCCTTGTAAATGAGGCGGCTAATGATTGAGATGAATATTCATTGAGATATAATCTCAAGAGAACTATTCCAAAATACCTGGAGAAAGTTAATGATGTAGACAAGCAGCATGGACTAGATTACTCTCTTATTTCTAATAAGGACTAATGATTGTATTTAAAAAAGGATAAAGTTTTTTTTAATAAATAGTAAGAGATAAACTTTCTATTTTTCTCAACAGGTATTGGACTTATCAGGGAACTCAATAAAAAACTTGCCAGCCAACGTCTTCCTCTCTCTAAACCTTTTAAACCTGCAAAAGATCTTTTTATCCGAATGTTCCCTAAAGTCTCTAGACAGATTGGCTTTTGCCAAGTTGAAAAATTTGGTTGAACTTGACCTGAGCTCTAACCGTCAAGAGTTTGTTCCTTCCCATGCCTTCAGTCAAATCCCGGAGTTGCGAGAGTTGAAGCTCAACTCTAACCAAATTGCGAGACTCTCAAATGACGCTTTCGTCGACCTGAGTCGCTTGGTACGACTGGAGTTATCAGGGTGTCGGGTAGGGACCATTGAAGTCTGGGCTTTTCGCGGACTCCCAGCTTTGGAATGGCTACGTCTGGATAATAATCGATTGTTCACCGTCCAGGTTTGTCTGATAAATTGTTATGGTCCTACATTTCCTACATTCCAACTAGTTTTTTCGCATTCAATTGAGTGAAAACTCTTGGCCTAGTTCAAGAGGATTGAGGAAGGTGAAAGGGAATGAAAGGAGAAGTAAAGAGGCTTGTATTCATGCTCCAGGGAAGTCATATATCAACAGCAAGAGAAAAGCCATCATGACATAATATATCTTTAAGTAATTGGATTCTTATGCTTGTCCACTCGCTCAACGATAACCAAACACTCACTCAACCTTACCTCCAATCCTCTTTGAATATCCTTCGATATGTGTGTGTGCTTTCTTACTTCCTACAAAAATAATCACAATTACTTCTGGCCCTCTCCCCTTTCATTCTCTTTATCGGACAGTTCAGGCTTAAAGCAAGAGTCACTTGATATTGAATTGAACGCTTTATGATTTTTACTAAATGTGATCTCAACTTTTCTTTTGCTGACTCTTCAGTTTTCCATTTAATTAAAAAATACTTTAAATTATTAGCAAATAATTAACGAGTTTAATTAACAATTAATTTACGAAATTAAAACGTGAGTAAATTAGTTTAAAGCGTGTCCTTAGGCCAATACCTGGAGCTTCTTTGCCTTCTTGGAGATAAAACAGGTGGAGATAAAGTCTCCAAAGAAATGCGGGTATAGCGGGACTAGATCAATATCCTTTTCAGCATTCCCATCCACTAGCCACCCACAAAGCATCACAGCCTCAGACCAAAAATAAACACCGAGGACGACAGAGGCAATATTAGTTTGGTAAACTGTGGGGTCCGTGTTGACCCAAAAGATAAGGGACATTAACGAGGTGAATTGTGGGATTAGGAAGAATAAAGCGGACACCTTCACCGCCAACGGGCTGCACTTAGGTATTAGGCAGATCCACAGGGGGATCTCGTGTACAGCGGTTAGTCCAGCTACAGCTAAAATAGTTGCTTCAAGTCTGTTCTCCTGATAAGCCACTCTAGCCGTGACGACGAAGATGGCGTAGGTCACAAGCCAGATAATTTTGGCTGACCATAGATATCCAAATCTCAAGTATTTTTCACTCCCATCCCCGAACCGATCCCTTTTCTCTGTCGAGTCACAGTGAAAGCGAGTGTATGTGATGGAGAATGTAAATAGCAACTGTCCAAATAAGCTAAAGATGCCAATAAGTGAAGGGAGGGAGTTAGGGTCTTCGAGAAGTACGACTAGATGGATCACAGCCATTGGGAAACAAAGTGTTAAGCTTTCTATCAAAAAGAAAGCGACAGTGCAAGCTCTCCATTCCTCCACATTGAATATAAGAGGGAGTTGTGGGGTCGCCTTAGTTTCAGACTTGGCACGCTGTCTCTCCTCATTTTTGCTTGACTTGTCCTCATCCCTCCCTTCCTCGTTAGTTAGGTGTGAGCCGTTGTTGAGGACGCTGGAGAGGAAGTAGACAGCGCTTAATACAATAGGGACTAGGGTTGGAATAGCTGCAAGGAGCCATGCGAACTTCGAGCAATGCCAGAGGTTATCCCTGGCTCTCCTTGAGGGAAATGAGTTTGTGGCGAAGAAGGCAATCGTCGTTATTGACCCGCTCAAGATAATGATCACGAGGGAAGCGACTGCAACGTCAAAGTTGTTCATCCGAAAGTTCCAGTAAGTTAGGCCGACACTCCACAGAAGATTAGCTATGGCGAGGATGAGAGTAAGGAAAGCGTACGGGATGGAAGTCCACCGTTCCCCTTGATAGTAGTTGGGCTGATAGAATGGACTCGGTTCATCCTCATCTTCATCTGAGCTAACCCCTTTGCTCTTCTCAAGTGATTGACAAGCTGCGGAAATCACATGCACTCCGCTCGGCGCATCTTCAATAGCCAAAAGTTGCTTCTCTTCATCATTTTGATGAGCTCTTTCAGCCCGTACTGACTGATCGAGGTGCAGAGTCTCGGCCAACTCGAACTCTGTGGAATTCCCTCCTTTCTCATTTTTTCGTGACATGTTTCCGGATCAAGTTGGCTTCTTTCCTCTCCTTTCCTGTTGACGATTACTTACACGTCTCACAAGAGCTTGCTGATTTGCTAATAGATTTCGGAGCAAAAAAAAATCGACTTCTGGACCCACTCTTGATAAATGCTAAACGGACTCTTTCACTTTTCCTCCTTGAAAAAAATATATAATCCAGCTAGTCCTAAGGCAAAGTCACGTAGCTACTCCATTTCTCTATGGCAATCATCCAAAAAAGGACATTAAAATAATTGAATTAGGCTCAGAGGCTTGGGGAAGATAAAACCGTAATTAAATGGCCAAGGCAGAGAGAGAAAAGTCTTACCTTTTACTCTTCCCAAGGACAGGTAGTGAGGGAGTGAATAATTTATTTCGAATTGCACCCAACCACACCAATCCAACCACTTTTTTTATTATCCTTGTTTACACGTACGCATTCCTCGATCACTGCAACAAATCAAAGATCTTGTCCATCCCCTTTCATATAACCATTTCACTACAGCTGCAACTAATCATTATTCTCTTATCTCCAATTATTCAATGAAAAAACAGTTCGATAAAAAAAATCCCTTGATGAGGACAAAATCATCAACTTCCACATCCAATCCACTTAGACCAATGCCAAAGTGAATTAACTGGGAAATTAAATGAAGTATTCAAAACACAAGTCTTATCTTATCTTTAAAAACATTCCATATCTCCAACTTATCACATGGAGTATTTGAATTGGATGAGCTTTGTGTAGTCTATCCGCATACACACACTCAAGAGAGAAGAATTGAATTGGTGAAAGGAAACATGCGTTTTTACACGCACATGATTATCCTCCGTATTCAACTCACACTTCCTTTTCGAAAAGTATATTAAAGGGGTGAGGCATAATCAATGCAAGTCTCCAACATTCGTAAAAAGAAGAATTTCTAGTAATACTGTTTGACTTTGAAATAAAAAAATTTAAAGCCAACTCTCGTGGAAAAATCAATGATTGTCATGAAGACAAGAAGAACAAGCGGAGAAGAATTAATTCGAGGAGATAAAGGCTTTGCACTAGAGAGCAAAACGGGGGAGTTAATTTTACAGAGAATTTTTTTATCTCTGATGAAATTATGAGTGTAATATCAAGTGTCAAACAGTTTCTTCCAAGCAGTAACTTGAGAGTCAGGATTAATGAGTATAAACATGAGTGATACGATAGCTTTGACTCTCTTGAGTTGTTTTTGTATAAATTGTTATTGAAAGAGTGCGTTTATCTATGCCCTTTTTAATAGTTTAATCTCAGGCGACATGAAACGCTTTGTCTGCGATAAAAAATGCTACAATTTCATATCTTGTTTTGACTGAAAAAAAAAATGCATAGGAAAAGTTTTTGCAATAACCATTCCATACTCTTTTGTCAATTCATCACATTTTCCAACTAATTGCCACATTCAATTTCATATCTTGTTTTGACTGAAAAAAAAAATGCATAGGAAAAGTTTTTGCAATAACCATTCCATACTCTTTTGTCAATTCATCACATTTTTGCCAACTAATTGCCACATCCCTTTTTAATCTCATCTTTAAAATGACAAAACATATTTAATTATGACGCTTTTTTAGTTAAAAAAAAATAACAAGTTGCAATACGGCAAAGTAAAAACTAGTCTTTTTTTTTAACGAAAGCCCCTCCAAAATCTCTCCAATAATGGTCTATAATGCTGAATGGAAAGTGATAGGAGATGGAGGCGCATACACGTCCTAAAAAATAAATGGTTAATCGTAACACGAACACGCGGATAAGAGAGAAAGAAGGGAAAAGGAACATTCAAACTAACGACTCTATTCATTGTTGGTGTGTCCTCTGTGTATTTGATTAATGATCATCCTCTGTTCAACATCCATACATCTCCCGAAAACTTTCACTCCTTTCCTAACTCCTGATATGCAAAACAGAAGGGAGTAATATGTAGAACATTAGGAGCCTTTTTTTCTCTCTCCCAATCCATATAACACTTTATGGGGAGCTGATATAATTATTTTTTTCTATAAAAGTGAAGGGGGAGAGAATTCAGTAAATTATCATAGTTGCCATAGATGTGTGTGGTTCTGTATGCAAAAATCCTTAGCAAATTTCACACTCTCTCGTGTAATAAGTGGGGAGAGAGAGAGAGGAATGTAAAGTCACATATTTTTAGAGCGTTTCAGGCCGTAACAAAAGAGGGAATACAATGAGCGGGTGATTTACTCGGTGACTTTAGCTAAGATAACAATTTATAAGCTTTGGTCGGTCTGGAATGTGGACATATGTGAGACGATACTATTTATAAGACTTATGAAGAAATGAGCAAGCCAAAGTCCTAATTCACTTACTTCATCATAGTACTGAGAGAGGGAGAGCGGTTTAATAGAAAAAAAAGAAACGTATTCCATCCTAAATTACCTAATTCACCCCAAAGTACACGCAGGTTATATGAAAGTGTGAAAGGGAAAAGTTTAATTGAGAAATGTGAATTGAGTTATTTTAGAAGGTCCACGTGAACCATTTAAAAAAAAGTAATGTTGAGGAGAAGAATTGCGTCAATGTCAATGACTCCGGGAATGTCTTGAAGAGATGAAGAAAAAAAATCCAATCTCGGAGCTGATCTCCCCAGCCTCTATTACCCTGATACATTACAAGGGAGAGAGGGGAGAAAAAAGAAATTACTTGGTACACCCATAATGATAATTTTCTCTATATGACCAGCAGGCTTCTTGCTTTCAAACTCTAAATGTATTTTATTATATCCACGCGGAGCGGAAATAGAAAAAGGTTATCTTGCTCGACGGATTATTTCGAATGGGTTTAATTTGACTGTCACTCTTCCCTCATCTGGCCTCGGTTGGATAGAGAGTCCCCACCTCTGTTCCTCTTCCCATCACTATCATCATTATTACTTGTGTGTGTGTGTGGGAAAAGCAGAAACCTTAGTTACAAGGCACTCTGTAATAACATCCCTATTATTATAGAAGCCCTTTACCAAAACTCCTCGACATCTCAAGTGCAATGGGGAAAGCGTCTTTCACTCTTCCTCGTTGACAATCAAACTAGAAATGGACTGACGTGCTGAGACATCTCTGATGAAAGTATTAAGAGAGAAATTCATTTTGCATCCTTGAGATTCACATCGAGGAGGAAAAAAGAAATTGCTTGAAAATTAAGAGTAAATAGTTGTGAGATGGGATGCTCTACTTTCTGGTTATTTTTAAAATGGACAAGAGTGAGGATGATGAGCTGTAGAAAATGCTTTCGTCACTTCCCTTCTAGAGAAATCAGTTAAGATTTAGAAAGCTGTTGCAAAATCTTTAGACCTTTTTAAGAAAGTGCAGAAATTTGCATAAAGAGTTAAAAGTGGGCAGTGAAAGTTTCTGAAAGTATTTGTAGTTGACTATTAAGCATTAAGTGACCCTTTTAAAGCTTTCTTTGTGATTTGAAAGGAGGATTTTAATGCAATGAGTGCAGAAATTCTTTGTAAATAATTGAGTAAGCTTTTTCCTACAGAGATTGACTACGGATACAGCATTTGGAGTAGAGTTGCTTGTAAGTAATCCCCAAGCATATTATGAAATGACCTAAGGCAATAAGCAAAAGGCATTAAATTTCAAAAGGAAAGGTCCATAAATGTAATAATTGACCTGTAGGTTATTATTAAAGAATGGAAATGCAAAAATGCCATTTTCCTCATGCCATTGAGCTAGTTGAAGATGGAAAGGAAGAATATATTTCGTAATCAGGGCTCAATATTTCAATAAAGTTTCTCTCGAAGGCATTATTCGCAATTTCTAATTCGGATGAAAAGGCTAAAGAATGAAAGGGTATTGAATGAGTCTCTAGTCAAGATTTAAAGTCTCATCTTACTCTCTCTCTCCTTGGGCAATTGAAGATGTGGCTCGTATTGTTTGCCATTATTAGTTTTATGCAGAATGGAGTTTGACACGCTACCTATTTTATTACCTCTCCAATCTCCCATTCTTGGGTTGATGAAAGCAAATGGATTATGAAATGGTAGATGTTGGCTGTGTGAAAGAGGGAATTTATTTCCCGGATATTTTATGGCTCATTGACGGTACAGTTTAGATGGGTTGATATAAATCTCTGAAATATTTAGCCTTGAAACCTACACCAGCCAACAACAATGGGAAGAGAGAGAAAAGTGCTTTGGCTCACTACTTTTTTTTAAGACTTACAGATGAAGTAATCAGACTCAGAGGGACCAGATTACTCACAGAGATTTGTAGGGAAGATAATGGATTGGAGAAATGACACTGGGAAGGTAGAGTGAAACTCAATGTCCACCCGAGTATGAGAAAGAAAATGTAATGTTGATGGTCCAAGTAAATAAATATTTGTTTTAGAGGTAGACGACCAGATCAAAATGGTAAGTAGGTAATCCAATCCAGGGAGGGAGGTGGATCTCTGTGTCTGGAAAGAAAATTCATTTTTTCTCTCGATATATGACGAGGGGAAGGGAGATTAGAGGGAATGTGTGAGAGCTGGACAATACTAGAGAGAAGGCCAGTGGCCATCTATCTCCTCCCCATTTTCATTTCTATCATAATAAAATAATATTAATAGGAGATATCAGCACCAACCCAGTCCATATCAGGATCAGTGTGGTGGGTCCGATGTCCTTTTAACAAGTTATTGGACTTGATTTACTGTTCTGACTCGCAATTCCCATCTTCAGGTTCCATAATTCATGAAACATTTTCTTTTCTCTCTTTTTCTCTCTCCATCCACCCATATAGATTTTCATAAAAAGGTTCTGCATGTTTTCCTAAAGGATGCGGACCACGAGCTATCGAACAAGGAATGCTTTTTCCTTGATGGTCAACCCCTACACTTTCCTTACTTATAAATAGCTCGTGTTGGAAATGCAAAATAAATAATCTCTTTTGCAATTTCTGACAATACTAATATTTATTAAATGTGTAGGTTAATTTATTTTGTAAAGGAGAAATATTAATTTGATAAAAGACAAAAGAAATTGTCACATGAGGATGTTCCCTTGTCGGAGAAAATCGAATACATCCAACATTCTCTACACCTGATGTGAACGCAAATCCTTGTTTGGTCCACACGCCACGAGAGAAAACTTTGCTTTTAGCTTTTATTTCAATCATAATGATAATATCTTATACCTTTTTCAAAGTTGGATGCATCACATTCTTTTCCTGAGTAGAGGAGAGAGAGAAAAATGACCACTTTCTCTCTAAGAAAGGGGATTTCTCCAGCACGCATTCCACAATCAAAAATGTTGACAGCGGCAACTCCAGCTCACCCAAGCATGACATTTTATGAGGGTGAAATTAGACGTTTCATTATTCAGCTAGTCCACTAACATCGTTCATTGACATTGACAGAGAAGGTGTAAGGTAAAAGAGTGTAAACGTGGGAAAAAGTGAAGCATTTCTTCATAAGCTCAAGTATAAATGGGTAAAAATTTGAAAACAATGTGACCATCCCAATTCTACACCTGTTCCGCTTCCTTCCTCGTTTCTGGCTTGATTTCGTTCCGCTCCCACTCAACATATAATAAAAAGGAAAGTAAATAGTCCATCACTTCCCTTGTCCTACTTGAAGACGAGTAAATATTTCAGGATGGAATGGTAAAACACCTGTGTCCTCTGTCCTTTGACTTTGTTTCGAGGAAATATTCTACATGAAAAGGACTGAGAACACCGTCTCTGGTTACATTGGTAAAAAACGGTGCGGCTATAACCTTTCAATCGATTTTCCCCTTGGAAGGAAACTTTCTCTCGGGTAGGCACTCATCACACCACAGCATAATGAGCCCTTCATGAAATTTTTTTTTTCTCTTTCAACTCATGTGTTAAATTGGAAGCCACTTTAAAGTCACAATGTATCTACCTTTTTTTTACTCTGTCGCTCTGATCAGTTTTGCTTTCAGATGAAAACCGCTTATTACAATAGGGAATTTTTTTTCTACAAATAAAAAAAAAGTTGCGGCTTAACGCGAAACATGGCACTTGAAGAAGGCTTCCCAATACGTCATTTTTTTCTTTATCTTTTATATCCGTTTCCCCTCCTACTTGGAATATGAATATACTCATTTCTTTTCCTCTTTTTCTGGTGGAAGCCACTCATATTTTTTTTCTCACAAAGCAGGAATTTTTTTTCCTTCTTCTTTTCTCCGAAAGAAAAAAATTGAGGATGACAGCAAAGGGTTGTCTTTCGACTNTTTTTTTCTTTATCTTTTATATCCCTTTCCCCTCCTACTTGGAATATGAATATACTCATTTCTTTTCCTCTTTTTCTGGTGGAAGCCACTCATATTTTTTTTTCACAAAGCAGGAATTTTTTTCTTCTTCTTTTCTCCGAAAGAAAAAAATTGAGGATGACAGCAAAGGGTTGTCTTTCGACTACGAGATGAGCACACACACACATTCCCCTTTTCCCTTTTGAATATCTTTATGTCTTTGAGAAAGAGAGAGAGAAAAAAAGGAAAGTAAAAGGAGTAAAATTTTTGTTAACATGTTGTACTCTCTCTCTTCGCTATCTTTCCAGATAGATTTTTTATATTCACAAGTTGCAGAGAGAGAGAGAAGCATTACATTTCAGTTTTTGTTTCGTTTGAGTGATGAGCGCAAGGTTTTGGTGTATGCATAGCTATTGAACCATGAAAAGGAAAACGAGGTAGGGCTTCGCCTAAGATAACTAAGTTCACTCTAATAATATCATGCAGAACCAGAATGTACAGGTATTTTCTCGATACATATTGAAATATTTTCTGCCTTCGTTGAGGTGCAGTTAGCTCAAGCTTAAACAAATTGACAAATTGAACTTTTCTCCCTACATTGGACCCGGAGTTAGAAGAGAGAGAGAGTTGTGCTTACAAAGACATTTCATATACCTATTTCCCTTTCTACTTAAGATTGTTTGAGAGAGAGAGAGAGAGAGAGGCTATTTGCTAAAAAATTTCCATTCCGATCCCATCGGTTTACCTTAAAAAGGGAGTCAATATTGCAATGGATTGGTGAAAAGAGGTTGGGGAAGGAACGTGCAATTCTCAACTAGGAAATCAAGAGAAATGTAAATGTTGTGAATGTCTAAGTACACGAGAGTCTCAGTGAGTCACTCTAATGGCTTTCATTTCGGCAGAGTGCAGCATAATATTAGAGACTTTCTCCATCATTCCCCAATCATGATTGTTTTCCACGAGAATATTTTCACGTAGAGTGAAATTCTTTCTGTTCCTCCTTTGGCATAAATCATTTCAGGTATGGAATTGTCAAGTCAAGAAAAGAAGGAAAGCATATGGGTCTAAGGGAACGTGATTAGGCTACTACCAAACGAGAATATTTATGTCGTAATCATTTTTCTTACTCTCTCTCTCTCTCTTCACAAGAATTGCTCTAACAAGTCAGTTAGCAAACAATGCTATTTACATTAGCCGTATTTGCGTAGAGAAAGAGAAAAAGGGATGAATTAGCAAAAATTCCTTAGAAAGGAGAAAGGAATAAGTGGAGGATTTCGAAGGGAATTCTTACGGAACTTTAATGAGCTAATGGCAGAATGGATTTTGCATATTTTTCCATATCGATTCAGAGAATGAGTTGACGGGGTTGAGTTGAATTTGATAATATTATTGTGACCTTTGTGGGAAAAAACTTGCCTGAGCCTCTCATTAGTTAAAATCATTAGTGAAATGTCAAGTGATACTTGTAAATGAAGAGGGTTTTCTTTTAAAAAGTAAATATTTAACTCTTTAACAGGCCGTTTCATTCTTCCCTCTTCGAAGTCTGCACGGACTGGAGGTTAATGGGAATCCGTGGAATTGTTCGTGTGCCCTTCAACCCTTTAAAGAGTGGTTGGGAAAAACTAACGTTCCATTCGGAGTCCCCCCGGTTTGTTCACAGCCGCAAAGACTTGCTGGTAAAGTGTGGAATGAATTGGCACTCGAGGACTTCGCATGTCTTCCTAAACTTTACAGGACTGGGGTCTCAACGAGTAATCAGAGAAGTCGGAAAATATTGGAAGGAGAGAATACAACCCTAACTTGCCAATGGGAAGCTACTCCGGATACAAAGGTGAATATTTTAATTTACTAAATAATTTATTATTAGCTCCGTAGTTTAATCAAATTGAGAAGAAAGGTCTCTGTTCCAAGTAGCGACATGCACTATCATCATCTATCAAACTTATTAATATTCTCTGTCAACAAAATCCTCTCAATCATCACTTTTTGCCCCTACTTGAGAGAATCTCTAAAATGTAAAGCGTTTCCTTCCCTTATTGATCTGTTTCCCTTGTCGTTTAGTTAAAAGGCACTTGAAAGCTTGTAAAGTGCGCTTTTCACCACTTGTTTCGCTGATTCTTCAAAATTTCCGTATTCGAAGCGCTTTTCAAATTTCCCCAATTTTTAGACTTCTAAGCCATCCTTCATTACAAGATAATGTCTTCAAAAAAGCACCCAAAAAAAGCGGAAAGAATTAAGGCGAAAATGTTGAAATAATTACGTTTTAATTACAAGAGACAAACAACATTTAGAGCAATTATGGACAGGAACTGGTTCATCTCTAGCCAAATTGAGTAGAGAATGTCAAAGCGTTTTAAAATGAGAGGGTTGCCTCCCAGAAAACAACCGAGAGCGACCTGTAACTCTCTGTCTATTTGGATCATTTGATGATCTAGTGGCTCCTCCTCCTCCATTGTTTTCATAGTCTCTCTCGAAAAAAAGTTTCAATACAAATAACAAGCCATCTCCTGCCTCTCTTCTCTCTTGCCTCTCTGGCTATATTCCAAGAATAATGGTAACATACGTTTAATTTGTTAATTTGATTAATTTCCGCACACACTAATGTAATTAGGGGTCTGTGTAGCCAAACTACTGGCTAACTTTTGCTTCCCTCTTCGCTCTCCTTCCACTCTCTAGTTATTTTCCTTAATTATCAATTAACACACACACACAGAGCATCAGAGATAAAGTGGGTTTGCGACTATATCAAGCTGATCATTTTCGGTCGGCTGCCATGCATATTATTGGCGAGGTGGACCACTTCCCAAGAGTTGGAAACGAGAGCTTTTTTTTCACTGTCCTCACCACTCCAACTCTCTACACGAGTGTCTCCTCTGTAGGGAGAAAGTGGGAAGGAGCATCATCATTCATCTTCCTTTATCCCTGCTTGTAGTGAACGGAGGGCATACTGAGGATAAGTTGAGTTGGGAAAAGTGCCTCCTCCTATTATTCTCTCCCATTATTCATACACAAGTGAGGAAAAAAGAGACCATTGGGAGTTATGAAAGATGCTCTTAACTCGCCCTACTCTCCGCTCCACCAACACTTGTCTCCTAACCGATGACTTCGCAAGCTTAGTTAATCCCAAAGACTTTAAAAATTATGGAGAGAGGAGGAAGCGGCGAGAGAGAGAGAGAGCAAGTGTGGAAACAAACTTTACCTCTTCTCCAAGAAATGAATGCGGTTGGGAATTTCCTTACAACTTTTCCACAGCTATAATTAATAGCTTCCTTAGGTGGAGGTCACCTTACTCGTTGATCACCACAAGACACGATAATTATGATTATGGAAAAGCTCACGGTTAATTACCCACCCAACATTTACACTAAATAAATTGTTCCCATTTCCCCC
>JAHZMU010000310.1:0-12214 GCA_027743725.1 Rambutsinella grinnellia | reverse complement strand
GAAGTATAGAAGTCTTTTTTTCTCCTTTCTATTCCACTTCAATTTCACAATTTTTTAACAAGACAGAGTTGGGAAAAGGCTAACAAGTAAAATAGAAAGAGTGCGAAGTGTCCTTATGTACATTGAACCTTTAAGCTTGTCTCCTTTACGACATCATCATTCAACAACTTTCCTTTTTAGCACTTACACTCTCCACTTCTCAGAAGAAAAAAAACGACTTGGCAAACTTAAGGTGATTTCAAACATGGCTTAAGAGGCAGGATTACCCTCTATATTTCATTCAAAGTGACTCGTTGCATGAGAATGAGGGAAAGACTTTAGTCATATAATATGACATGGACACAAACAAGAATTAGATGAGTTTATAAGACGACCCCAGAAATTTCACAGGTCCTGGATCACTCTCTCACATTATCCTGGAATTGTAGCTCATGTTTTACATTTTACATAACTTGCCTTGAGAACCCATATATATTTTAGACTAATAGAGAGAATTGTAGAATGCACCATTTCATCTTGAAACGAAAAATTCAAACTTTTTTCTCTCTTTCTCTCATCCCTACTATAATAATAGGAGGATATATTCCCATTACGCATATAAAATGGATAGTCGATTTCGGAGCGAGAGTGGAAGTGAAGCGACCAAAACTGTTAAGAGAAAGGAAGCGTCGAAATGACTCGAAGCAATAAGTTATTTCCACAATTTCATTGTATCATGCAAACTTTTAATATCCACTGGGAATGATTTTTTATTATAATATATCAGTAGTGGAATGTATAGGCATTTTTGAAGGGAAAAAATTTGCATGTGGTCCTCACAGGACTTGAAGGGAATATAGCAGTACACTGTTCCAAGTTCCAACAGTCTGTAAAAAGCTATACTTGGCCAATTTTAGCCTTCTGGATGAAAAGTTTTGTGTATAGCTGGAGGATGATGATCGTAGTCTGGCGACGTGAAACAAATTGCTCTAGTAAATATAAAATATTTTAACACTTGGCTCACCAGGGAAGACACTTGACACTCCTCGAGGTTATTACACAATATGGGTTAATTTTATCACAGACTTTATTAAACTACACAGATCTGCGAATCACTATAAAATGTGGAAACTTGGTCATTCTATTTATGACGGAGGGCACAAACAAAATGTAATTCTGGTGGGGAAATGATTTTCTAGAGAATCGCTCAAGGCTCTCAACATAATATCAGTGTGTAAAGTGTATGCGCATAAATATAAAATAAGCCGCGAGTGAAACTGCTTTCGTTGTGGTTTAATTCCCAAATCAAAAATCCATTCCCTTTCTTAATTAAACGAAATTTTAGACAATAAGCACAAGTGTAAAAAGTTTTGTTAGCCATGGAGGAATTAGAGAAACCACTGGAGAGAGGAAGGAGAGAACTAGAGAGAAAATGAATTGGTCGAGGTGGACTTGTTCTTACAGACGCGAGTGCAATATTCTCTGTAGAAAGTTGAAAAGTATTTCTTTTTCATTTCCTCCACTTTAAAACCACTACGCTTTTACTCTCACTCTTGGTAATGATATTTTTAGAGTGGGAAACGGGAAAGGAGGAGAAAGATCCAAAAATAACATAGTCTCCTATATTATACGTCTGGAGGAAGAAGCTCTCATTTTTTACTTGGAAGATTTCTCTGTATACACTTGGTAACTTCTCTAGCTGGACGGCTGATGGAGGAAACTAAGTGGGATTTGTAACTCAAAAATAACCGCATGAAAATTGGAGGGGGAATTTACAAAACAAATTCACACATCTTAACATTTCCCCAAGGTATTTTTCCACCTATCTCTCATGTACACTTCTTGGAAGAGATCATATCTGGATATTATGAATTACTAATGTATGCAAAAATTTCATCCGTTTCTCTGATACGCTTCCGCTCAAAGTCATACCGGAAGGATAGAGTTAAACCTTGAGCCAAGGCAGAAATAGATAATGCGCGTCTTTCCCACTGACGAGAGTGTTTGAGATAAACATTGATACATCTTTGTTTACATGAGCTCGGGACAAGTTGGATAGAAAAGGATGAGTAATTCCTGTGATTTTATCTATTATTAAGCAAACTGCTTTAAGCTTTGAATTGCTAATTAATTATTATGCCTTCGGTTTGCATTAAATCCTATCCGCTGGTTATATGACCTATTTCATTATTTTACAAAATTCGGAATAAACTATTCTTACAGACTTCTCTCCATACATATTTGATGACATGTAAGTCTTGTGAACTCTTTTCTCCTTCCCAAACGCATAATGTTCACACTCTAATTGCATATTACTGAGAAGATGCAAAGTGACGTATGTCTTGGACTTGCTCCTTAGTTCGTGCTCTGAAGAACAATTGCGCTGTCATCTGTGGAGAAAAGCTGATTTACCCATTCCATTCCACTCCACATCCTTCCTTTTCATCCAATTCAATTGTCGTGTCATCCCCATCCGTCGACACTGACAGTGGAAAGGAGGGAAAAGGGAAGGGAAATTCATAAAGTGAAATTGACAATTGTCATCATCTCGAGGAACAATAGGGCTCAGCCATCCGTTCAATATTCAATTTGCGATTTCACCCTACTAAAATAATATCCTCTTCAAACATTTTCCACAATTTCCACAATTTCAATCTTCTTTATCTTCGATAAACGATATTTTTCTTTGATAGTTCTCTTTCTGACTTGAGCATAAAAACCGTTACACTTTCAACACTCTCAGATTACGTTAGTGTGAATTTGAAGAAATCGTGTCATTCTAATCATACCCGATGCAGTCATGCATAAAAGATGAAAACATAATAATAAATAATGACTCAAGTGGATACTGAACGAGACTAGATTGTGCATGAGTGACTGCATTCATTTTATATGTGATCATGCACAGCTCCAACTGAGCGTACCGATCTTTACCACTTTCGTCTACGCTCCCTTCCTATTGTAAAGGGACTGTGACTTGGGAGCTAACTTCGTTCCACTTTTTATACACGATACATACACAGACACGCAAAGAAAAATTCGCAGACAAAGAAGCGGAGAAAGTTGAGTCTTTTTCTCCTCCGAGTCCTTAAAGTATAAAATCAATACGATAAGTACGTAATAATATCGCTGGTTGTTGGTTATGGTGAGGAGCCTAGAAAGACTTATTACGTGGGGATGATCATCATACCATGATGGTTTCTCTTTCCAATAATCCACCTAGACTTGTCCCAACTCTCTAGATCAGATAGCACCAAGCGGCGCGCAGCTGTTGGAGAAAGCTCAGCTCTCTATAACTTGTTCTCCAAAAAAATCCGTTTTATACAACGTTTTTTGCTACGAAGAGAAAGTGGAATAAACTAGAAAATAAAAGTTTTCTCTGAGAATCCCGCTAAAAACATGTGATATTGATGGAGACTGAAAATTGAACTTTTTTGAAAGACTTATTACGTGGGGATGATCATCATACCATGATGGTTTCTCTTTCCAATAATCCACCTAGACTTGTCCCAACTCTCTAGATCAGATACCACCAAGCGGCGCGCAGCTGTTAGAGAAAGCTCAGCTCTCTATAACTTGTTCTCTAAAAAAAATCCGTTTTATACAACGTTTTTTGCTACGAGGAGAAAGTGGAATAAACTAGAAAATAAAAGTTTTCTCTGAGAATCCCGCTAAAAACATGTGATATTGATGGAGACTGAAAATTGAACTTTTTTTCAAGAAGAAAAAGTTATCCTTGAAAAACAATTTTGGAGAGATTGGCTGAGGAAATTTTCATTAAATGAATAGTTTTACACGAGTGACTTTGCACACTGTCGTAGCAATCAAAGGGAGCACATATGTCATAAAAGTTGGATAAATGATAGTTGCCACTATTCTCATAGTCCAATTGCAAACATCTAATTAGGTATGGAGGATGGAAGACGATATTACAATTCTACTAGACATGAACGGTCGCAGTAACCATGAGCATCCATCTGGAAGGACAATTAAGCACCTACTTAACTCTAATCGTAATTCTTACGCCGTAACCACCTGGATCATATGGAGATGAGAGTATCCATTAGAACAATGGGCTCAAGTTCTCTTTCGTCAGAAAAGAATTACACATGGGAGGGAAAAAGACTTGTCAAGCTTGAGTACATCGAACCCCAAGTGCTTTCCAGAAGAGTAGGGAAGCGTCAAGTGGTGTCCTTATCCAACGCTCTTCTTACTCCTAATGGATAATGGTAATGTAAGACATTATAAAAATAAATGGAGTAATCTCTGCTTCAACTAGATCGCTCCTGTGGAACTCTATTTACGACCACTTGAATGGATTCATCACAGCAATCAGGAAGGGAATTAAATGGGATGAGAAAGTATTGAGATTCTCTTCCATTGGAAATTCAAATTAAGAGCTCAACTTTTGCAATTACCCCGTTACACGGAAAGTTTAGAGATTTTTATAAACTTTTAACTTTGCAAACTTTAATTAACTTTTAATTAGAGTTAATGCGAAATTGTAACTTATAATCATAAGGTTGCTTGTAAATGCTCTGAAATTTTCGAGTGGAACAAGCATTTTCTCTACTACTTTTGGAATAAGTACCCGACTCGAAGTAATATGCTGACGTAGGAAATATTTATCTGAAACGGTTCACATCTTGCAACGCCAAATTTTACGTACCTGAAACACTTTTTTTAGCAGACGTGTGTGGTTCGCTTCGAATGAAATAAGTGGAGGAGCACATGGTACTCGGGAACATATTGCGGGAGAGAGAAGAGAAATTAGCTAGTCTAATCTCCTCATGCATTCTCGTCTCTCTTGAGCCACGTAGGGAAATACTCATTTTCACCTTTTAAGCAAAGCCAGCTTTTACAAGGAGAAAGTCATCGTTTCCCTACCACGATTCATTAGTGCAACGAGATGGGGCATGCTTATCGATGGAATCTGAATCGTCGGGAGAAAGGGTAAACTTGAAAGTGTAAGCGAAGCAATTTTTAATGGGAGATGAGGACAAAATCGTTATTAAAGATCTTTTTGGTATTGTCTTGTGATATTGATTATTTCTGTTAGGTAGGGAAACGAGGTCGTTTATTTCTAAATTGCTTATTGTAGCTTTTACTATCTACCTGTTTGAACCATTAGATTTTTTTTCCTACCAAACATCCTGTAGCTTTAGACAATGTTGAGTAATTTTTGTTACTTTTCCGGCCCACGAATTTTTGATGCATTTGCATTTAGAGATATAGTCAGGTGATTAGGAAATGAGATGACAAGTTTTTGCGGCTTCCCACCATTTTTCACTTATTCATGTCTGAAATTGATTAATGACTCTCCCGCTCCTCTCCCTAGGCGGAGACGATGAGGCATGTAATTCGAAAAGAAAACAAAAGAAGAGCTTTCCTATTCAACCGACGAGTCTCCGTATAAAGACGTAAATGCTGGCTTTAATGAGAGAAATTTTCTCCTCCAAAAAAGTCTCTATCTCGGAGAACCTAGTAGTAATCACGCCACACACGAGGCAACTATTTCCCAACCATATCATCCTATATAAATAAATTACTTAAGGCTTTGCCCATGTTCATGACACTATTGTCTCACTCTCGCTAATAAATCATTTCACGTCTTTTTATTCTCCTCGAGGTGGATGAGACAGTTTTGATCTAAAATATAAGCAGGTCGGAACTTCGGCTCCGAGTTTCCACCGAAATTCAATTTGTTTAACGTTATTTCATTATTTCGGATTAGTAAGTATTTATGTGGGCAAAATGGGATGTGAATAAGTTGAGGGCAAGTATTTTAAGCATTCTATGAAAGAAGCAGAATGAAAGAGAAAGCGCTTTCACAATATCTCAATGAACAACTGCGCCACTCCGCAGTACTAATTCGAACCAAATCATCTCGTAGAAAGCGTACCTTTCACTGCTTTCTTTATCATCCGCTAGATGAATCTTCCAATGGAAGATCTCCTTGAAAGCGTAAGGAGAAAGTATATTTCAAAAAGGATGAGAAAATCCAAGTAAGATACTTCAATTGCTACTGACGCTAAAAGATATATGGAGAAAGCCATAACTCATGGCATACTTATAAAAGAAATTGAAATCATAAATAAAATTTCTACCTTTTCTTGTCACATAAACTTATATAGTTTAAAGCCATATTTACCTTGCTGGTAGTGATATACTAAAAATTAATAAGTTTCAAAAAGACCCACCTCCACCACACACGTCGGCTCAGACTACCATCTGGGCCCTTTTTCGGCTCGAAAAAAATTAAATAAAAAATAGAAAAGTCGTGGAATGAAAAATGTTTTCAATTTTGATGATTTATTTATAATCGCACCTCCAAAAATTCTTCATCCAACAACAAAATATCAGTTATGGGCAAAAAGGAGAGATCACAGCTTGATGTCAACTTGCTTCTTTATTAGCTGAGGACTAAATGAAAAGAGTAAAGTAGGATATAAAATAAGTTTAGTGATTGGTAACTGCTTTGTCTCCATTTCTCTATAGCTTGAAGGGAAAAGAATGGAAAATGGTTTGGATTGAGTGCTTTCTTTCTCCATGTGCGGATCATCTGCGTTCGTGTATCGGCTGTCAGCATCTATCCCTCCCCCAATCCCATTGTGTATTTGTTAAGTAGCTATAGAGCCTTCACCAAACACATGAACAAAGTCATTTAATATTCATATTCAGCCCTATCACACAAAACTTGCAAAAGTTAAAGAAAAGGCAATTTCTTTTCATTTTTGTTTATACCTCGAAACTTTAGGGAAGTATCTTTCTGTTCATCTTAGAAGAAGAGATGAAATACTTGACGAAATACCATATTCAGGATTTTTTATGCAGAAAAAGTAATGTCAAAGAATTCCTCGTTTATTTCAGACTTTTATAAAAGGGAGAAAAATGATAAGAAGGTTAAAGGGACAATGATATGATACTTGCTCATTCTTTCCGTATGCAAATGCTAAGTACGTTGAGTGGGGAGGCAGCACATTTTTCACACTTTACCAGTCACCATATAGGTTGGCGTTACTTGTTCTGAATTGTTGACAAGTCACTGAAGAACTGTGCGGTGGTGAAGTGAAAGAAATTTCCCTCTTGAAATGACAGCTTCAAGATCACACGTGAAGGAGAGTGAGTGAAAGGCGTCGCACCGTGTGATAACGATAAATGCCTACTATCTCATATCAATTTGATGATAAGCATTGATCAGGGTCGCACCAACTCGTGTTACTGCATCTACTGGGTGAACCGTATAAGTCGTTACAGGTTGAAATTGAAATATAATTTTTATTCTGCAACATTAAATATTTCTGAGCTACACATTTGAAAGAGGAATATTTTGGATTGTTTCTTAAGATAATCTTTGAATTTCTTTTCAAGTCTTTGTCTTAAATTCTTCAGTTTACCACTGGCGATGCTGGAACATGTCCCCCGTCGGATAATTATACAGACAAATCATAAGGAGTGAAATCTGGCCAGCACGATGTCGAAGCGATATTTCGACTGCACAGCATAAGCTGGCCAGTTAACATTTTTCTCAAAATTGTCATTTTATTCTTGCGGTTATCTGAAATATCGCGTGTTTCAGCATCGCCAATGGTCAGCTAAAGAATTTAAGACAATAATCTGAAAAGAAATTTAAGAAATATCTGAAGCAACGCTGGATATGGCTGTTGCATAGCGTATAAACTTTGTCTTCGAAAAAGTTGAGTCATTTGAAAAAATATTTTTTGAAAACGAAAGTTTTAATAATCCAAAATACTCCTCTTTCAGATGCGTTGCTCAGAAATATTTAATGTTGTAGAATAAAAATTATATTTTAATTTTAAACTGTAACGACTTATACGGTTCACCTGTTATTAATATGTTTACTCGACCATTTTTCTCTTGTGTGGATGAGTAGAGCGTAAAATCTCGTTTAGGGAAACAAAGGATGGACAACACATGACAAGGATAATTCACCATCTCGTCAGAGGAAAAGGTGTCATTTGTACGAGGTGATGACTAGAGTGGAAGTGAGCTAGTCACTTAGATTTAGACAAGATTAAAGAAAGAAAAAAGGATTTCATACTTCTAAAACTTTTATAAAGGGTGGTAGTCTCAACATTGGGATTGACTTCGTTTCTCACACTTCGTACCCCAAACACAGCTCTAGTGGAAGTGGACGCAGATGTTGAATTATTTGTTCCTTTATTGACAACAGCCTTTACCTTCTTTGTCTTTTGTAAGTTTCTCCTTTCAAGTGATCTTATTAAAATGGATTAGATCGGAAAGAAGAAGGGAATGACAAGAGAGTTTTCATCTCGTTTCGGTTCTCCGCCCTTTCTCCTCTTTTCGCTGGAGGGAGTTTATTGAAAGAAAAACTTTTCATCTTTACCCCCTTAATTCTCAAACCAACTTTATTACTCGTGGAATTTACTCGATAACAAAAGCATTCGGTATGGAATATCAACTGTTTCACATTCCTTAATCAGTTCCTATGTAATAATTGGCTTTTTGTTTAAATTCCTTTTAAACAGAAGCAAAAATCCCAGAAGCAATCAGCAACATTCACATGCTCCCCGACACCCTCCAATTTTAATTGATGGTGATGAAAATCTCATTGCAAAACATGAGAATCATATTGCGTAACTCTTTTCTATAATCTCGACTCTTCTTTTCTCCACAATTTATGTCCCTTATAATTCTCACAGTATTTCATCAACGTTCTATGGCAAAAGAAATAGGTTGTGTTGGGAAAACATGGTGAAATCTCTATATATCCCATAATATATTTACGAAACAAGGGGCATTATTGTCATCATCAATTCACTCCTTTCCATGGAAAGAGGAACGGGACAAAACATAATATATTTTATGGAGCAGAAACGATAGGAAGAAAAAAAGTGGGAATAGTGAGTTGAGCGTTGTTGAGCACAAACGTGTTTTGATTCTCTATACACAGATCCGATTTCTCCATTCCCTCTCCAAGTAAACTTCATAGTCTTTTTGCACTTGATTCATTCATGAAGGGAAAAAATTGCATTTGCAATAACAAAAGGCTGAAAACACATTTCTCCCTTTTTGTATTATTCATAAAGCTAATATGTTACACTATTACGTCTCGCAGCCCAACCACTTTATATGACACGGACATACGCCATCTCACAGTTTGACTTGCCTCCAAGCTCTAAAGGTAGAGAGAACGACAGCCGCACTGGGAAACTTTTTCCTTCAAACTTTTTTTCTCTCGTGCGTACACTTTCCCATACGAGATGACAAGTGGAAAAGATCTGGTTAAACTATCACTTTCCCCCTTTCCATATCATACTTTCCCAGAATATCAAAGTGAAGAGAATAAATTCCAAAGGGAAAGTGTATTTTTTCTGTGCTTTCCTAAACTATAAACTATGATGGTTTTTTTCCTTGAGAAGGATAATCTCTACTTTTATATTACGCGATCATTTTTTAAGAGAGACAAAACATTCTCATGAAATACAGAAATTCTCAGCTTTGCCCTTAGTATTGAAGAAGGAAAAGTGTTGGCCAATAGCTTTTGTTTATCCTTTCCCTGTGGCTGCGACCGATGACAATGGTGATGATCATCTGGCGCAAAGACAATATAATAACGGTACTCCTTTCCAAGAGTACTTTGACTCCATTTTCGGAAGTAATGGCGCTCCCCTCATATTTATGCATACAAGGTGTACCCTGAGAATTGCCATATATTTCAGGATTTAAAAAAAAGAGTCATTGGCACAGATTCTTTTCCTTGTCAACCAAGTAGCGCATGAGAAACTGAGTTATTGAGCTATAATTTTCTTGCAGCTCAGAGTACCCAGAACCCGGTCTGGTATTGTTTGCCCTGTGGGAAGAAGAAGTCTGAGCATCCCTCCAGGAAGACAGAGATCATTGGATGAACATCCGAAAAGTCTGCAAGAACCCCATTCATTTTCATAATGTTAATTGTACATCTCCCTCCAGATCCATTGTGCGATGAAGCAATGGCTGGTGGAGCGGAGCTCGGCTCAAAAGAAGTATTTTTTCCACCCAAATAATCATTAACGAGTGTAGGAAAAAGTTTGGGAATGATAAAATAGGCCGTGGCTTACAGATGACAATTACACGTAGGAAAAACGGGAGACGGCGAGTCTCCCTTAAAATCGTGAAATATATTTATAGTCTTGTACAGGAAGTAAATATGTGCGAGGGGAGCGGAGTAAATGTGTGGGTAAAAACATAACGAGCAAATTGTCTTTGTTTTTACCTACCCATTGTGAATGTCATGCTAATGCTCTTTTTTAGCTGAATTATTTCATACAATTTTCCTCGTTTGTGACTTCATCCAAGGGAAAAAAGAAGCAGTGCCAGGAGGGCGGATTTGCACGAAAGAGAGGAGCATAATAGAAGATTATTTTTTGTAATAAAAGAAACTCGAATTGTTTTGGCATTGTCAAAAATTGTAAATTTGGGTGTGAGGAAAAGTCATGATCTTTCTATTTATTCCACTCATCCACCACAATGCCTTGGAATTGTAGGCATTCTGTAGAAAAAGGGATTTTTTCTCTGTCCTTGGGATATTGTCAACAATTCTGGAGCAAACTGCTTTTTAACATTTTCTCTCCAGACTGAAGACTGTAAACGTTTTTTTTTAGAAGAGACAACAATAAGACTTCCCCCTCCTGGTTTGTTGACAGTAGGAGTCTATACTGGGGAATGTGAAGGGATCAAAGGAGCCATTCTTTGCTGGCACTTTTTGAACTTATTTTATTGGTTGATATAGGAGACAAAGAGTGTGCATTGTTCACTCTGTGGAATGACATCGACAGAGCAAGTGTTTTGTACATGAGCGATTTCAGGAATTGCAAAAATGGATGAATACTAATCTCTCGACTCCAGGCAGGGGGAAAAGTGTCACCTTCATTATTTATTTTGGCTGTGATGAATGAGCCCTTTCGCCCGAAAAATGTCTAAAACTCTATCCAAACTTGATAAAAATGGAAATTAAATAAACAATTTAGATTCTGCGTATAGCTCCCATTAAGCTAGAGTAAACAGGGAACATGGCACAGAGTAAGCTCTGAAATGATAATGGAAAAAGTGCAAAGCTTGCTGTTTACTCTGATATGAGCGTGGGAGCGGAAGAAGGGTTCATATTTCTTGGCAATTCTTAAAGTCCTTGGTGATCAAGAGATGAGAATACTTGGAATGTTTGGAACAAGTGTTGTTCTTTAAAAACTTGATAAAATTCAAGTGACAGATGCACACCAGCTGAAGACACACTTCCTGTTTAGAACCGGATTATACGATAAACTTCACAATATTTCTTGAGCAAATCGCTAAAAAAAAGTTTGTAGCGGAAGTGCCGTAGACCATGACGAGATCGTCGATAAAGTTCAAATTGTGACTGGAAGGGAGAACTGGCCTATATAAAACAGTAGAGAACGCAACTCGACTTCCGCTGCGAATTCTCAGTCTGTTGATTTTCTCCTCAAACATCTTCTAGTTCACTTTCTTCAAAGAATGGGGGCATTAGGGGGAAATATGCTATATCAAATATAGCTCAGAAATAACAACAATCGCACAAGCTACCTATGTCTTATCTTCACCAAACATTTATACCCGTATGCTTTGTCTTTACTCCCAATTTCTTTATTTTTAGTAGTATTTTTTCAAGAAATAAAAGAAGATAAATGTGACTCTTCTGTTCAGAGAGAAATGAGCAAGGAGGATATAAATGGGATGTAGGTTTAATGGTAGCAATAAACGATTTTCCCTCACAAATCATCCCATTTTTGATTTTCACTTTTTATCCCCACCGCCTTCCCTCTCCACTCTTCCTGTCAAAAAATATAGGATGGAATTTTTTATCCTGAGGATTGTTAGAAAAGCATTACCATCATTATCAGGATAATATAAAAGTGGGAGAAAGTTTTTTCATAAAATTCTACCCTGCGCGTCACCAACTTCTCTCCGCTTGTAGAATGAAATTGATTCCATTATTTGACAAGAACAGAGAAATGGACGTGAAAGGCGGAAATGAAATGTCGTCCTAATAAACACACAGGAGTCATGTCATCACTCCTTCTAAACAGAGGAAATGGCCAAATCAAGCTGATATTCTTTCCCTTGTTGTCCCTATTGTTAAAAAGATGAAATGGTTTTACTCTGTTTATGTCCCTCTCAAAACCCTTTTTACACCAATAATTTGATGGGTGGGAATGTCAAGTTATGAAAATGGCAACAAATATTTCACGCTCACCTA
>JAHZMU010000309.1:0-10560 GCA_027743725.1 Rambutsinella grinnellia | reverse complement strand
CTCGCCCAAATAGGTAGGGAAAGTCGAGAACTAGTCGCTCTGCTATCACGTCACTAAGTGCCCCGATGATTATCACAGGGCGAAGGTAGCGCATGTCTGCAAAGATAAAATTCATTTTGTCTTCAAACCATCCTCTGTTTTTACATTCATCAATGATGAATCATCATGCGACACATTTCAATTTGTCATCTCTATTTTTAATGAATTGTATTCATAATTTTCTAAAGGCATGCTGAGTTCATAGATGAAAAGATGAAAGAACCTTTTAATTGGTAAATCGGAAGAAGTTGCTGAGCTGAAGAAAATTTTGAGATTTCAGCAAGGAATATGGAGAAAGTTTGAACCGGAGATTACCTCACTGAAATAGAGATTTTATTACTATTTACAAGATGATGGCATTTTATAGATATCGATAAGCCCCCAAAAAAGCTTTTATGTAAGTATTTCAGCATGCCAAAATCCCTAACCATTTTTAAATTATGGCGATGCAATGCAAATGCGATCAAAGCAGTTTTACTAAACTAGCAGAGGGCCATTCATAGCTTTGAAAATTTTAGTGCTGAAGAGTGAAAATTTTACCATTGGGAAGCTCTTATTTTTTAACGTTTAAATGAAAGGAAAATCTACTCAACAATTAATCTGCAACAGAAGATGAAAATGTTCAAAATAAGGATGAAATCAAAAATGATTTTATGCAACTTACAATCAAGTCGCTCAACCCTTTGATATGAGCAGAGTGCAATAGAAGCAGATTCATCCTTGAGCTGCAATCCACCCAATTGGGCAGAGAGGTCACTGTAAGAATTTATTGAGAAATCGGAGAAACTCGCTAGCTCCCTTGATGAGCTGCGATGATGTGATTTGCGTCTAAAGAAGCTTCTCCTTGTGACAGTTGAACTTCGTCTGTCTCCATCTAGGTCTCCCAAGCTCCGTTTAAACATTAAGTTCTTCTTCGACTTTAAACTTTGAAGGTATTATCCCCCAAACTTGTTGTCTCCCTTCGGCATCCACTTTCCACGCTCGCCATCTTCCTGGCTTTCCATTATACATGGTGTTATCCACGTAAAGAATTTCGTCTTTGTGGAAGGTCAACTGTTGCGGGTCTAAAGCATTTGATTGTCCATGTTGATGATCACTGGATGCAGGTGGATGGTCAAATAAAGCTCGGATATAAAATCCATCGCCGGGTTTATCTTTTATTTCATTATAACGTTGTATGATTGTATTGCACAAGCACCCCAACTTTATCCAAAGGCTTTGCTAGTTCAAAAGCAGCTTCTTCTGCAGTTGCATGTCTCAAGTCCGTTCCGTTATACTCCAAAATCTGATCTCCAGTTCTGAGCCCAGCCCTGTCGGCGATTGAGTCGGGCTGCACACTATGTACATAAATTCCAACGACATTTCCGCCAACTAAGCAAACGCCTAGATTGCTCGAGTTCTTTTGTAGCTGGAGTGTTAGGAATCTGGTCTTCTCCTGAAGGAGCATTTTGCCCTCTGAGCCATCAGTAACAATACTAGCACCGCCACTGCTTCTCGTTGATCTTAATGTTGATTGTTCTGATGGTGGAGGGTCCCTATCTTTGCTTCCCGACGCAATAGAGAAAGATTGTTGGTGCTGCTGTGGTGGTTGATTTGGCAAGCCAATAACGCCTTGTTGAAGTTGGCTTGCTTTGTTCTTTGTTAAGCTGCTATTGGCACTGGAAGGCTGCCCGCCTCCGGCGGAGGGACCAACTCCAGAATGCTGATTTTGGAGGCTCGAGTTCTTCTTTGAGTTTCGGACCAGAGTTGACTGTGGAGAGTTGCAGGGGGTGGGTGAGCCCGAACGAGAACCTGATCTTGACTCGTTATCAGACATGGACGAGTTGTTATCGTCGTGACCAGGAGATGAAGATGATTCGCCGTCGGATCGGGAATCGTCAGAACTTGATCCATTACCATCTTTGAAATCAAAACGTTATAAAATCAATGAAGCATTTCACTTTTATAAAAAAAGCTATTGTTTTACATGATTCATCCGGATATTTTTCAGGTGAATATTGAATCAGCATTGTAATAGAGTCCCCACATTGTCTTAGTACATGAGCTGCTAGCTCAAACGTTGCGGAGCGCATATTGATCCCACAGACTTCGAGAAGTTGATCGCCAATCTGTTAATTAATTTCCTTATTGGAAAGTCTTCAGACTTCTTCATTAATCATTATTTTTAGACACTTACTTGCAACCCAACTTGTGAAGCGAGTGAGTTCTCGGACACAGAAGAAACAAAAACACCTCCGCCATTTGCCTTACACGAGATTTGGATTCCCAGGGGTTCAGAAGACTTATCATATTTATCTATACGAATTCTACGAACTTCGCCAGGTGCTGGCTTCCTAGGCCATGTACGAAAATCAGAAGCTCCACTACTACCAGCACCGGGATCTAGGACCTAAAAGTCATTTTAAATTGATTAGTTAAATCACTCATAAAACAAGTGTTCAAAGGCAAAAAATGCAAGACAGCTCACTAGTTATTTTTTTACCCTTATTCTTCTCGGATTACCAGACTAGATAATCCATTAATGCAGCAGCAAATATTTCACACAATTTTAGCTCATTTTAATTTAAGTTAATATTTAAGCAAGTTAAAAGATAATCAGCTTTTGACCTCACCTCAATATGATAAGTTGGCATTGGACTATTCCGCAGCTCAAACTTTTCCGTTGAACTCCTGCTCGTCACACTCTGATTTGATGGGATGCGAATCCTCTGCACTTCCCTACTCTTTCTTGGGAAGGTTCCAGAAGGCTCAATGGGATAACTGGGGTGGAGGGGGATTATCATCGGAGTTGCGAAAAGTATTGATTTTATGACTACTCGATGACCCCAACGAGAGTGAAGTTGATGACTCATTACTTGTAGGATGACCAACGTGGGGGTGACTATGATGATATGTAGGTTCAAAGGTAAAGCTATTATCTGATTTTGGTATGGAGAGCGGAAGCGTCCCAGTATTGCCTCCAACAACACCATGATGGTGGCCGGAGGAGTAACGGTGATACCGGTTCGGGTAACGATCAAGGGTATTAGTAACCGTTACTGGAGATGGGCCCGAATGACTTAAAACTGAAAATATCGAAAAATGAAGAAGTTAACTATCGAACTTTGCATGCAAAGTCTAGTTAAAATTACAAACGTACCACTAGAGCCAGGACTATTCCCCACAGGTACAGGTACATGTGCAAGCGACGGCGGCGTCACAACCTTATGGTCCATGCTTTCACTACTGTTATTCTGATTCTTCACCATTCGCTTCACATAATACTCTAAAATTTCCATATTTCCCGACCTCACTGAAAAGTCGATACTACTCCCGTCTGACATGGTAAGGGTTGGAACATTTACGCTGTTCCGCTCTGGAGCTCCTTTCCCCAATTTAGAACTTGGTGTTGGATCAAAAACTCCGAATGAATACCGATGATGAGGTGGAACCTGACTTCCGGAGGAGGGAAGGGGCAACCTCATGATTATCCATGAGCCCACCACCCCCCAAAGAACTTATGCCGGATCTCCCAGGGCCTGCTAAAGTTAAGCTTTTATTAATACTGATCCCAGTGGAACCAACGGTTAATGGCTGTCCACCCCCACTCATTGCGATAGCGCCGACACTTTTAGCAGGGTGGGGAACATTCAAATCCCAAACCATGTTTGAAATCGCTGCTCGTTCTTTGCTCCCTCCTGGTCTTCGGACACACATGCTGTTGCTAGCATTCCCCACTGGAATAACCGTATTGTGAGGTGTGTATTGTCCATAAAATGACATTTCCCTGTGGTGACCGACAGTGTTGGAGCCACTTCCAATCCCTCCTAAAGTATTGGATGTGTTGCCCCCACTCATAACTNCACTTTTAGCAGGATGGGGTACATTCAAATCCCAAACCATGTTTGAAATCGCTGCTCGTTCTTTGCTCCCTCCTGGTCTTCGGACACACATGCTGTTGCTAGCATTCCCCACTGGAATGACCGTATTGTGAGGTGTGTATTGTCCATAAAATGACATTTCTCGGTGGTGACCGACAGTGTTGGAGCCACTTCCAATCCCTCCTAAAGTATTGGATGTGTTGCCCCCACTCATAACTGGCTCGTTGGGCCCCTGCGGAAGTGTATAGGAGCAGGATGAATTTCTCGGGAGCATCATCCTTGGCCAAGTTCCATTCTTATTGAGATTGTTATCCGCAGTCGAGTTTCTTTGGGCAGAGGATCGCTTCTTCCTATTCTTGCGGCTGTGAGAAGTATTTCCTGAGGCAGCAGAGCTACCCCCACCTCCTGCAGCAATTGCCGAGTCTAAAGTGGCCAACGTTGCCTCTTCAGCTGAAGTGTAAATTTTACCTGGAAGTCGTACTCGGAAAATGTCCCTAAGTCCTCCTGAATGTCCTGATTTTCCTCCGGACCCGGTATTCCGCGGCATTACTGTACTCGGTTCTGATTTATCTGATTTTAGGGAGGAATTTGAAGCATGAAATTTTTTAGATGAGCTTTGCTTATTCGATACGTTTGAAGATGTCATTGCTTTACTGGAGGAGGAAGAATTTGGATTTGTGTTGGAATTGATTGGGCTGGACAAATGGCCAGCGCTTCTACTCAAAGTGAGTACAACAGGATCAATATCTTCAGAGAGCGCGAGGATTGCATCTTGGACGTTGTCTATTTGGGTGTCGTTTATCTAAACGAGTAATTTATAATTTCAGTTTGCATTTTCCATTAAAAATCAACTAAAGTTATGAAATGGAAACTTACAAATAGGACACGATCACCCACGTTCAAATTCATTTCTTTTGCTGCCGGTGATCCAGGTACAATACTCGAGATATATACTCCAGGCTCGAAGACAAGACCGTGGTCAGCTCCTCTTATGTTTGGAAGCTGTCATATAAAAGTCAGTATAAATTGTTTTGAATTTAAAAATAATTTAGAACTTGCCCATTCACTATTTCATTTTACCTTAATACTATAATGCCCAGAATGCATATCCGAGTCAATAGCACTGCAAAAAAATAAGCCGAACAAATCATGAATTTTCCAACCTTCAGTTAAAATATGAATGTAAATTCAATCAAATATCTCATACCTGTCCCTCGACTCGGAGAAACTAGAATTTGAAAGATACTGGAACCTCATTGAGCGATTCTCCTTCTCAATCTCAATCTTATCCCTCAGTTCTTTGAGCTGCTTTGAATTGTTTATAAATTGCTTTCGAATATCCTCTGATTCACTAAGCGCCTAAGTAAAAACAATCCCAGTTAGAATCGTAGCATATTAACTTCAAGTCAATGATAAATTAATTACCTCAGCCAGATCAGACACAGCCCTATCCCTCTCCTTCCTCAGGCGGTCACAAAGAGTTCGTAGACTTTCCCTTTCCCTTACTATTTTGTCCCTTTCATCAAAAGCCCAATCCCTTCTTCTTTTAGAGACTTCCGAATCTTGTAAAGCTTCTGTAAATTTAAATTAAATTTTAATAAAATCATATCGATTAATTACATCCTTCGCTTATCAGATAAGCTTACCAGAATGCCAAGATCATCCCAACAAATAATTGATAGCAAGAGTGAAAGTTTAATAATAATGAAAGCGAAAATTAGAAGGGTGCAGGACAGAGAGAGAGAAAGTAAAAAGTTAAACTACAGTTTACCTTGAATCTTATCAAGAAACTCTTTATTTTGCGTTTCCAGCCTTTTAATTTCCTTCTTGGACTGTGCCGAATGCTTCCGGGTCTACGACACCCGAGCGTGTTAAGCTGCCTGTTCATCATTTAAATTATTAATGAAATGTTTAATTCATAATAGCCGATTTTACTTAAAAATTTAGCATTTTTTTATAAAGTATTCACTTACCCCCGTCCATGTTTAGCTGCCTTTTATCACTTTAAATTTAGGTAACCACTTGTAGTCAATTTGTTTCGGTGAAAGTAAACTTAGGCTTTCGTCTCAGCTGCCCCATGTCCTCCAATTTAGGTCATTGCGTTAATTACTTTTACTTTAGTTATTCGATTGATCAAGACAGGTCGCTTGTTCCAAGCTTCTTCGGTAGGCAAAGATAAAAATAAATGTATTTTTGTAAATGTTTTACAAAAACGGTGGGACTTTTTCGGTGAGTTTGGTTCAATACAAAAACATCCTGTTTGGAGAAAGTTCCGGAGTGTGAAGAAGTTTTCCAATTTCCTTCTGTAAAAGTTTTAATGGACTTTAGCAAAAAATAAATTACAAGTTTTAAAATCACCTAAAGAGCTACACCAGCAGAGCTAGTATTTATATTTAAACTAGATTTTAATCTACGTCAGTTAAAAGCTCAGTCCTTTGTTCAGGGTGAACTTAAAAAGGACGTATTCTGCTTCTATGAAATATAAAAACGCACTTAAAGATAACAATAATGGTTTTCCCTGCAATAAAACTACGCATTAAGAATATTCCGTGTCAATGGGCTCCATCCAAGAGACATTTGATATTGCTTAATGTTTATTTTATTATGACTAATTGTAAGTCATTGTTTTTTTCTCTCTGATATGAATGTTTAATATGAAAAGTCTGTTTACTTTTGTAAAACTGTCATTAGGTAAGAGATAAGATGGTCTGATCTGTGCTCTCAATTACACACTTACCTAATTGTAATATTATATTTATGTCATGAAGTCATCCTCATCTTATCATTTAAGCAGTAAATAAAGTTTTACATGAATCATGCATTCCACCACACATTTTGATGTTTTCATATAAAAGTCTCTAGAAAAAAAAGCTCTTCGATATTCGTTCCAACTTTCCACATTGAAATGCATAGTTTATGCAAAACGCAGAGGTATAAAGAGGAAATGGTTGGAGATTATGCATTGGATAGTAGTTTGTAGTGGGTTAGCGTGCGTGGGTGGTATGTCCTCTGAATAACAATGGTATGTTGATGCTGCACTTGATAAAAAATTAACAGCATTGTGGCAACCTGTGGGAAATTGTTATGTCTTTGGGAACGAAATTGGCAAATTGCTCCCTTCCTGTCTCCTACCTGCTAGTCTAACAGCTACAACAGTTGGGTTCAATTCACTCACATACCAGGAAAAATATGCACTTTTATATTTCAATTTCGAAATGATTTATGAAATAATTATCTTATCAATCAACTGTGGTTTTGCTAGTCTTTTATGCGCTCTAATTAGCTAAAAAAAATTAATTGACTTACCAAATTTTACTGAAAATGGTTATTCATCTTCCAAAACTTTAGCCAAAGCAGACAACTGTGTAGTTATAACTGACACTTGACAAGCTACATGCTTATCTTTCCGCAACCCTTCCAACCGATATTATCATGCAGATAATAATTGCCTAATTAATATTGACAATCAATTTCAAGCCTGTCTCAATTCTTCCAAACACAATCTGATATTGAGCTCGCACTTGCTTAACATAAAAATTGCACCAGAAGAAAAGCTCTTAAATTGAAATCACTTCTTGAGCTCTTTTTTTTGCACACACAAAAATGTTCCTTAAATGGGAGCAATTTTGAAGTTACGTCCTCGCCCTCCCCACTCCACCAACTGTGGGAAGCCAGTGGGAACTCTGAGGGTTTAAAGACATTTGTCTGAACAACAGCTCGAAGCCAACACAAATGATCCAATTCGATTCAATCAAGTTTCAATTTTTAAAAGACTCTCCTTTTACTACACGAATCGAAGGAGAAGTGGGGAGAGGTTCCCTATCATCACATAGGGAATGATTACGTCGGAGAAGTTGATGTTGATGTGATGTGAATATTTTTTTCGCACTTGTACGAAACGATATAGCCCTTCAAAATAATTTTCCCCATATAAAAACATACACACCTCTCATGTCTAATGGAGAACTGTTCATATCAGACTCGGGATAGATTCTCTTTCAAGAGGCTTCCCCAAATGGAACATTATTAGAGGAAGAGCTCTACCAAACAGCATCAGTAATGAAAGGAGACGAAGGTAAAATACTTGTGTGAGGAGGATGAAGAGCCAAGAGAGAAAATTGTTATATGTCCTGTATGTTTTTTATTCTCCTCTAACAACATAAATATCATCAGAGGCTCAGCATCCTCATCCTCACCAAGTCACGAGTGAACGGGTTAGAGAGAGAGAGAAAAAAACGTAGACTCAAGTTATTTCTCACTCACAGAAAAGAGCTCGTATATGAGATAGTTTATATGCTGATGATATGCCCAGAGTGGTCTTATCTCAGCCCTAAAGAGTATATTGGATTGCTCATGTGTGTGTGACTTTGCTCTCCTCCAATGCTCAGGGAAGTGACAGGAGAGCCAGGGACATGATGAGAGGATCCGACGATTCTCTTTCTCTCTCTGATGTCTTATAAATGTGTAATGCAAGAGCCAGAAAAAGAAGCAGAAAACCAGAACCAGAGCCAAATGGCTTGGGAAGGAGATCACAAGATCTTAAGAAGTTGTTAAGTTCAACCAATGTCTTATGTATAGCCATGTTGAAGAAAATGACAAGGGAAACGGCTTAGAGGTGTGGAGATGGAGACCTGTTTCGTTGCTTCTGGTTCTGAAAAATGTTACACTTTTTGCGTTGTGTGGGGAGAAGAGAGAGAGAGAAATATATCTTTTACATGACTTGACATGACATCTTATCATGCGGAGGAAAAAGCTAGAGAGAAAAGATGAATTCTCTAACTTTCCATCCTCTGTGGAGGAAAACAGACTGTTTCTACTTCCGACTTTCAAGCTACAAGGGAATATGACTGTAGAAGTAATGATGATGGAAAAGTGTCTTCTCTGGAGATGATGGTTAGAGTTGATGGGAACTGTGTGGGTGAGTGGATGGTGTACCGAGATAAAATTTTCACGAATGAAAATGCTCCAAAGAGCGGAAATGGTATGGAATATAATCATCCTGATATGACATAAGTATTAAGTATGTGTATTTTTCGGAGAAAATTTGTAGGGAAAATGTAATTTTTTCTTACTTTTCTGCTCTTACGTGAAGAGAATATTTGGATGAGGTAAAGAAGAAGAAAGTTTACTTTCCGAGAAGGCTTCGTTGACTTAAAGAAAGTGAGACGGAGTTTTCTTTTATAATATGAAAAGGCAAACTTTGTACCGGATGTCATGTCACGTTTCCGATTCCATCAAGGGAATCCAAAGGCATATGTTTGTCGAGGGTTTTCATCCTTACAAAATGCTTTTTAATCTTGACTTTTTTGATGCAAATTGCTTTTGTACTTTTATATAAAAAAAAATGAGCTACTTTTTTCCTCATTTTGACTCTGGAATAATACATGAAGGAGAACTGCGTAGAGGAAAAGCTGTCGACTTTTCTTCAAAGCTGGAATAAAGCTGACATGCAAGGCCTTCACCGCAAATGAGAACAAAGCTTCATCCTTCTATATACTGATATTGCAGACCTAAGTATGGAGGCGGACTATGAAACATGATGTACCTGAAAGAAATTGAGAAAATAACCGATTTCATTAATTAATTTTATTTTTACCTCCTAAATTCCCACTTTATAGTCGTTATTAATCGTAAAAGATACAAAAGTAGGCTAATTTATATGGAATAATGAAATTCATAAAAAGACTCATCGAGTATTCAGTCAATTTTAACGAGATTTCTCGCTGTTATCTTAAAGTTGTCTTAAAATTTAAAACTAGTAGTTTCATTCTTCCCGAATTTGTTAAAAATTAGTTGAATTAGTAAAGTTAGTTTTGCTACTACCTAAAAGTTTATAATTAAATTAGTAATTAGTAAATTAGAATCTCACTCCTTGATAAAGTGGAGCTCAGGTGGGTTTTCCACTGGCATTGAATAGGGAAAGTATGGATTATTCTTCAAGCTTGTAACTCCACTAAAGCTTCCAGCTCTAGATCTCGACCGCCTCTCAATAGTATACTCGGCTGGGATAAGTCTAACAGCTCCGTACGTTGATGCTGGAGTAGCTCCATAAGAGCCAAAAGAATAATCTGCTGGGCTAGACTGATGGCGTTGAAGACGATATATGTAATTAGCCCTTATATCATCCTGTGGATATTTGACATTTGAGCGGAAATATGGGTCGTAAAATTGTGATTTGGAAGAGCGAATACTTCCCGGTATGCTGGCTAAGGGACTCGTTGATTTCAATAGTGGAAGGTCTTCATCTGCTGATTCAGGGTCTAGCATGTCATCATCCTTTACTCCAAGGAATCCAACAATAAGGTAGAGAACTCCGTTCATGAATGTTAATGTCTGTTTGGAAGTGAATTGAAATGAATGCTTTTTGTATTTTTTGCAATTTTGTATTAAATTTTTGCAAAACAAGTGGTACCTTTGCAACTCCCACAGTGTACAACCTTGGACAATCGTGTTTACAAGAAGGATCAGCATACTCAGACCATCCTATCAACTCAATCCCAGCTACTACCAAAGCCGTTCCGGCAAGAACGTGGAAGAGAAAGCTCTAGAGAGAGAGTGGATACGTGACATTATCATGGTCAGAGGTATAAACTCATGTAAATAAATTATCCAGCTACTTACCGTCACTCTATTCCCTTTGCAGTGGATAAGTGCAGAAGAT
>JAHZMU010000307.1:0-25059 GCA_027743725.1 Rambutsinella grinnellia | reverse complement strand
ACTTCTCCTTTTCGGTGACCGTGACCTACTACGACCTCTCCTCCTACGTGGGGATTTGCTTCTACTTCTACTTCGTTTTGAATGCCTTCCATGTGGACTTCTACCTCCTTCTTCCTTCGTCTCAGTTATCTTGGAAGGTGCCAGAGACTCCAAAGCAGCCATCATATCATCAATAACAGCTTTCTTATCATTTTCCACTTGTTCCAACTTCAATTTTTCTTCCTTGTCTTTCACAAGCCTAAAAATACAAAACAATTAAGTTAATACACAAATATCCAAATAAATTATCCCTCTTCCATTCTAATTTATTAAACTTACATCTGCTGAATCTCCGGATTATCCGGAATCGCCAGGAACGGGAACTTCTGGGAGATAAACGCTTTCTTCGTATCCGTTGCTGATCCTGGATTACTACTAACCGGCTTTTCCTTCTTATCCTTCAGTCTCATATGCTTTATTAATCGGTAAAGATTAGCCGTTAACGAATCAGTAAACTCCGCCCCGTTCTTATCCAGCGCCACACGGAATCCATCAAAGGTCGGGTTTTCATCCGCAAGCGCAATTATAAACTCCGCTAAATCCTTATCATTCATCCCCAAATGATTCTCCAATTCCGTACAAACTTTCGACACCAGCGAAAGGTATTCGAGTCTCTCAATTTCATCCATCTTGGAGCAAATTTAATTGTCTTGTTAATTAAATAATTAAACAATCCGGCCTAAATATTTCCGGTGAGTTTTCGCTGACAAAATTTGTCAGACAAATCAGCCATCCGACACCAAATCACTAATCACCTATTTAATTCACTTATAAATCATTAAAAATTAGCTTTATTTAATTAACTTTAAACTAAACCGTTTGATATTTTGACTTTCCACAAATAAAAGGGAAATGCGACTGTCGACAATCAAAAATATTGAATTGGTTCTAAAAAGAGAGAAATATCAGTTTGCCCCAATACAAAACGAGGGATGTGCTTGGCTCAATCTGAACCATCAGCCGACTAAAAGGTCACGTGCAAAAAAAATTGCACTGGTTGGTTCAGTGTTAATTTCTGCACTCTAATATTAATTTACTGAATAATTAAATTATTCAAAAATATTTAATACAGTTCCTTAATTTAGGAAGTAAATAAGTCATTCCAAGAATATCCTGTGCATATTTTGATAATGAAAATCGACAAGTGAAAGTTATAAATAATTAATTAATTGTAAGCAGTGATCAGATCAGTGATGGCGGCTTACGAGGAAGAGATGAAGTTACATATTTGGGGAGGAGGGTGGGGACTCCCTTCGATAGATCCGGAGTCGTTGCAATGCTTGGTAAGTAAATAGATGTGTAATTAAATATTAATTTAAGAGCTAAAATTATTTGTTTTATTGCAGGCGAATGTTCGTTTTGCGGGCGTTCCTGTCAAACTCGTCGAATGCAACAATCCTTGGCGATCTCCAAAGGGCCAGATACCCTTTTTCCAATCGGGCTCCGATTATTTGTACACTGCCAATAATATTGCGTCATATTTGAGGACGAAGGTTGGAGGAAATTATTTTAATTCGTAATTGTTGTGCAAATTTTAATGTTTTTTTAACGTTTTAACAGAACTTTAGTGCTGACTATGGTCTTAGTTCGGTGGAGTGTTCGGAAACTCTTGCTTACATGGCCTATGTTTGGGATACTCTTCAAATAGCTTATCAATATTTTGGGTATGTGCATGCATGAATGATTTATGATTGTTTTTGATAAGTCGGATGGATGTTTAATTACATAAATTCAAATATGATTTTGTTATTAGATGGGCACACCAGGCTAATTTCGATGATGTCGTTCGTCCATTTATTGGAAAGCGTCTGCCATGGGTTTATAAAATGTGGTATCCAGAAAGGATTCGCAGACGAGCAATAGGTGTTTTAAGCACTGTCTATCGGGATGCAGAAGTGAAGCCGGAAGCTGTGGAGCGCTACATAATCGACAAAACCCAACATTGTATTCAACTCTTGTCCGAAAAACTAGGCACGAAGGAATTCTTTATGGGGAAATCAGCTCCGACGACAATTGATTCTGTGGTGTTCAGTTACTTATCATTCTTCTGGAAGGTTCCTCTTGCTCACAACCCTATCAAGGAATTCATGAAATCATCTCCCAATCTGGAAAGTTATATGGCACGGATTTTACAACGGTATTTCCCAGTCGGTATGTCTCAATTGCAAGTGAAAGCAGAAGCTGGCATTGCAAAATAAATTTTTAATGTTTTTCTAGGAGCAAAAAAAGCTGACGGAACACCTTCTTCTACCCGACTAGTTTATGGGATGGATGGAGAAGTTGTTGCTGCAGATGGTTCTAACGAATACCCTCTTTCTCACAAGATCTTGGCATTTGTCTTCACCACTGCATTAATGGTTTGGTACGGATATAAGAATCAGATTGTTCGTTTGCCCCGGCAAGCACCTATCTCTGATGTTGCACAGGATGATGAGGACGATGAGTATTGGGAGTAACTCAACATGAAGCATAGTCCGATTCCGTTAGTCAATAGTAATTTTAACATGCATGTGTTCCGACTGATTTTTCTATTTGAATTGAAATTATTTATAATTTAAGTACCTATACCACTCACGCAAGACGTGAATAAACTCTTATTAGCCGAAGACAAGTCTAAGACTTCTAAATAATGAATACGTTGCTCTTCGATATTAATTTGTTTTCTTCTTGCCTGCATCATGCATCCTTTTTATTTCACTTTTTCGCAAGCTACCTTAAAACTATTAATCACAAAACCAATAAAATAAGAGAAGATTTGAATAGAAAACAACAAGATGCGAAGCTACTTATAATTAAGTATATTTACACATGTTAATCTAGATCTTATAATTACACATAAAACGGTAAAACATAATTTTGGATTAATTAAAAAGCAGAGTGATGAGATTAACAAATAATACATAAATACACAATATAAGCGAAACGAGCGGTCGTGTTGTAGTGGTAGGCGATTCAACATGACGATTTTTGTATACAGAGGTTGTGGTTGTATCACTGGTTAGGATTAGGGCCTCGGCATCCACGATTATTCATTTCACAACATTTGAAATGAACTTTGGCACCTGGCGCACGGTTATTTAAACATAACTGTCTTAACGATTAAGGATTTTATAGAATCCAGTGTAAATGCAAAGTTTTAATCACTATCCGAATTTAGAGCGGATGTCTTCCGTCGTTTCTTCGTATTTCGACGTGGCACAATCTCGTCATCATCAGCACTACTAGACTCACTATCATCTTTCACCGTTTGCCTAGTTCTACCACTTCTTGTTCTTGACAACGAACCACTTCCACTTTCTTTACCACTAGAGTTGCTCGAATTCACCGAGCTGCTAGGCGTAGGAGAAGAAGGCTTTCTCGATGTTAATGTTCGTTTAGTTGATGAGCGGAAATCCTTTGTTTCTGTCGTCTCCTCACTGGCAGCAAGTGATAGAAGATCTTTGTATTTATTCCGTTGACTATCCGTTGCCCAACTTTGAACCTTCAAAATTAAAGAAGATTAATTATAATATGACCTAATTATGTCATAATTTATTGCAGTAACTACTGTTTGTGTCATTACCTGCAACAGTGCTGCAAGCATGCTATCTGTACAAAAGATTCCTTCTTCTTTCCAGTGAACCCTCAAAATCTCCAAGTGGCCCAAGATATTATCAACATTTGGCGTTACAGGTCCTGCCGGGCTTCCAGTTCCTCTCCCAGCAGAGGCTGCTCCTCGTTTCCGTTTAGTGGGAGATCCATAAGCTCTGCAATTTCCAGAATATTTATGAATATGTCATCTACCAATGAAACGGATTGGTGTATAAATTTCCTGCATACCTGACTAAAAGGGCACTTATAATGTCCGAAACAGCATCATCCGAATGTGACATCGACCACGAAACTAGCAACGATGTAACAAAACGATCTTTTGGGTTCGGTTTGCGGCATAAACAAGGTGATAAAACCTTATCCGAAGGACTATAGAAAACAATTCAAATGAACATTAACCCCTCATTATAATTTACAAACCACACAAATACAAAACTTGATCCGAAAGGTTACCTCTCTTTAGAAAATATTAGCAGCAAGGAGGTGAGTGCTTCCGCATGCTGTCTATAGTCTAACGACGGTATCACACTAATATAGTCTTCCGCGGTAAAGTTATGAGCCATTAGTATACTCCATAGGCAATGCTGCTCCCAGCTTTCCCAATCCATGGTTTTACCTAAAGCAGAGCAAACATTGTAACAATTAATTAAACAATTCAATTAAATAGCAACAATTTTTAAAGAAAATCACCGTAACTTACTTAACATATTGGTTAAATACGCCGCATCAATCATTGTATACTTTCCAGAAGCAACGTCCCAAATAATTTCCTGGAGTTGACTGGGATCCAACGCGGACATAAATAGCCTCAACAAATCAGACTGGCCTTGCATATCGTTCTCAAACCAAATATAAATATACTGACACAAATATCCTAAAACTATTGGTTCCGCCTCCCAACAACTCTTCAGATCTTGCTTCAAGGCCTGCTCCAATTTCAAGTTACGATGAGAAGTACAAAGCATTTTGTATACTAATGGGAAATGGTTCATTCTTGACGAATTCTCATCTTCCTCATCAGCCTCGTCATGCTTCTGACCAAGAATGATTAGAATCTTATAGGCTGTTGATGGTAAGGCATTAACAATATCTGCTAACACCCTGAATAGATTCTTTGACTTTGTTGTCTTATCACTTGGCTTTTGTTTCAAAATCATAGTAATGATGTCCGACAACGGGGATACCTCTAAATTCTCTCTGCAAAAAAGCAATCACAACATTATCATTTCCGATTACAGAATTAGTAATTCTGAATTACATTGTTATTTGTAAAAAAAATAAACTTAAATTGGTACTTACGGGACACCATCATTATTGTCATCATAACACAGTTTGTTTAGCTCGGATTTGAAAATGTAAACTAAAGCCTTGGATATGGAGTCTCGATGTTCTTTGTCGTACTGTTGTGAGCACTCTTCTAAAAACTCGTCCAAGTCGTCCTCCCTAAAATATTGTTATCGTGAGTAATTCTTTAACTTAAGGATACTCCCGTTTCTAAACCTAAATAAGTCTTACCTGTCTCCATTAGTTGTGTCCAACAGTCTATCCAAAGGCATACGATAACTGGTCGGGAGCTGCTGAACAAGCTCAAATATCTTGGACCGTTCGGCTTCTTCCACGCTGCTAGCAAGATTTGGACTATTTCTTATTGTTACACCACCAGAAGGGACTGAAAATTAAACAACTGCGTATTTTACTCCTGTTTCACATGTCAAGACTAATAATTGTAATCTCACCATTCGGTTTTAAAGGAGCGCTTATAGTTTTCCCTACATCATCATCATCATCTTCGTCGTCGTCATCACTAAACGCGGCGTCCTCCTGATCATTATAGGAAATACTGCTGGTTTCAACCTTGATATTATTTGGGGTCAAACTTTTTCCTCCTCCTCCTGATGCTAATATTATCGACCCTTGATTACTTCCTGTTGGTGAAGGAAACACTGGGGTGGCGGCAGTCGATGTGACGTCTGGTGAAAGAAGAGGTGAGGACGAACTAACACTGTAGTTAAGATGAAGAGTTTCTGGCTCCTTCCCTCCTACTGGCGACGTATTTCCCAAGTTGATGATACCAGGGTGGATTGTAGTCTCAATCAAACTGTTTCCATTATTAATACTACTGCTTGATCCTCCACTCTCCGAACCACTTTCCTTTCGAAGTAGAACAATTAAATTTTCCTGGATCGCGTTTCGTAGTTCCGGTTCCAATTTTGAATGTTCAAGTAATGGCTCCAAGGAAGGAACAACTTTCTTTTCAAGGATTGTTCTGAGTGCAGATCCGATTCCATCTTTAATTTTGTCACTACCGGATGGCCAATATTCTAGTGTTAGCTGTCAATAAAAATATTCATTTAAAGTGAGATCTCAAGAAGGGAACATAAGTGTTTTGCCATCAATACAAATACAATGGTTACATACCCTAATGAGAAAGTCCAGTAATGTTGTGGTTATTGCTAAATGAGGCTTCATACTCTGGTACATCACCAAAATTCCCGGTTCTATACGGATTTGCGCATAAAAGAATAGCAAATTAGATAACAAATCAAAACAATTCTAATCTCAAAAAACGGGCAATTCTTACCTATATTCATAATATTGTCTTTTGCTGGATCAAATACGAGCCAATCATAGAACAGGGCTAGTTTTGCGTTTGCTGCTGCGACAGGATTTGTACAGGTAGATAATAGCCATCCTATTATAGCCCATCTTGGGAGAATATCGGAGCACAAAACCTCGTTTGTGGGATGAATAACGCCTACAATAAACCTAATGATGTCTGCGCGCAAAGTCTGGGACTCTGGGGTAGCCAAATGCTATAATCAACAAATACGATTTTGTTAGTTGCAATCTATTACTCTCCGATAATTCGAGTCCGATGATATTATTTTCATTTCAATCTACCTGTCTTTGAAACCACTCCTGATACCGCTTATGTTGCCCAAACCGAACTTGCAAAGCTAGAAAGCTAATCTTCTTCTCCATCTCTGGTGTCAGCCGCAACTGCAAGAACCGTCGCGATGTCCTCACATTCAGTAGTTGGTAAATGCCAGTGAAATGAGGAGATAAGTTCTTAGGATTGTAATAAATTTCAGTCCAAATTGCTTGAATTTCAGGGATCCTTGAAGAACACTGAAGCAGTCTTAGAAAGTCCCTCCCCATTCCCAATTGTGGATTCATAACGCAAGTGGTGAAATGGTCTCGAATAACACTAACTACAAAGTTCACCTAAAAAACGATGAAGATAAAAAACATAAAAATTATATTAACTGATTAATGATCATGCTTAATATTTTCCAAGAATTCTTGTGCCCTGATATATCACCTCTTTTTGCCGTAAGCTAGATAAATGCGGAACATTGTGGTCCTCTAGAATTCGGAGATACGTGAAAATTACTGACGCTACTAAAAGTGGTAATTTATCCAACCAAGCTCTGTTTTCCACAAAGAGCTCCAGCATGTTTTCTGCCAGCCAGAGATTCCTGTTTGAGATGTCCCCTCCAGCGATCTGCCTCATTAAATTCCAACACACATGATCCATATTGTTGGCCCCCGCCCGCACCAGTTCTCTAATTATTTCACAAAATTTAAAAGTTGTCACTCTAACATGTTACTCGCCTTATTTAGACAACTTACTTTGTCACCCATATTAGTTGGTTTCGTGATGTGTCTGTGAGTTTCGGATATTTCTCAACGGAGATGTTATGAAGCTGGTCAACCACAACAGTCAGACTGTCACGACTTAGAAAGGTCAAATCCCGGAAACACTAGATAATATTTACAAAATATTACAAGTCTACCTCACATGTGTATCTTTCTAACAGTTATTGACAGTTCTTACTTTAGCGGCTAAGTTAGGATCCGTTAAAATGTTGGCCAACAAACCCAAACATAATTCATCATGTAGATTTTTATCTCTAGCAGCAGCGGTGTGAAGGGCATCATGGGCCTCTCTCTCCGAACTATTTCCAACCAATCTTTGCAGTACTCCTCGAACCCGATCAAGTTTCTAGAATCACAAAATCATAAACATTTTCATAAACCATTTTTATTTTCCTTTTACCAAATAGCAAATCAATTTCGACCACTTCTAGTCTAATATCCCGTTTATCGCCCAAGCTAAATAAAAAGATTTATAAGCTAATTACGGTTGTTTACCGCTGTTAATTGTTAATTATCATTATTCTAATGTTTCTGTTTTCATTCCTAATCCATTACTCGCGTTTTTCATCAATTCATCATAAAAAACTCATCATCTTCCGAATCTTTCCCGTCATTCTTAACTTCCTTCCTAACTAACTTCCTGTTGTTCCGGTGAGGTCCCTATTCAACCCGTCCCTATTCATTTTCCAGATGATGGGACTTGGGGCATTTCGATTTCCAACAATACAGCAAAAACAATCCACCTCCTGCTCCGCTACCTTCAAATTCAACTGTCTTCTGCCGCAGCTCTCAGCAGAAAAAAATACAGCCTAAACCCTAGCCTCTGCTATTACTACACAAACACTGGCAACACCTTCACCACACGCAATCCCCTATTCTCTCCACCTTATCCGGGTAACTCCAACTCGAATTAACTTAATTGTTGGTCTAACCGATAGTTTAGATAATTAACTACTTACCTCCTCCGTGTCATCCTTCCACTCAATCGAAGAGTGGTAGAAAAGCTTGGGAAAAGTTGATTTTTCTGATTGCATCATGTACGTCCATCCCCTCTCGACACGTGTGATCAACTGAAGCTAAAGATTTGCCGACTTTGGAGAATTTATATAAAACAAGACTGTTCTCTCTTGTTTAGGTTTAGGCATAAAAGCTTTATCTTCCATATCCTTTCAATGTATTATTAACCTATTTAGTTTATATCGAAAGTCTTTTATGGGCTATCCTGTCCATGTTAAGGTTTAAGAGATGGGATGTTAATTTCTGAAAAAATCGTGTAAATTCGGGACGGGGAAATGTATGGAAGGGTATGGAGAGGTATTGTAAATGTGGATGTGATGATAGAAACGTCGATAAGATAGGCTAGCGTCAGTTCCAATAGTTGGTTAACAGTAAGGCCTATCCTGTCTGTGTTTTGGATAAGTCTAGTCTAAAGGGCTCAGGGGTGAGAAGAGATGAAACCTGTTTTATCTGTTTGAAATGAGTGTAAATAATTTACAGCGAGATGTGAGATGTTTTAGGGAAAACATGTGATATTGAAGCGGAGAACAAAATTGAGAAGTCGAAAGTGCATGAAAAAAACCGGGTGATAGTGAGAGTGAATCAAACACTTTTTAATTGTCAATTCGGATTTGAAAATCTTAAAAGATGGCAGAGGAAGGAGAACAGGTAAAGAATTTATAAATGATTAAGTCTACCGGTGACCGGTCTGGCTCTAAGGATTTTGGTTGATTTGGTTAATGGATTCTTTGTCTTTTCTTTTAGGAATCGGAGACTCATCTTAAGGAACCCTTAGACCTCCTCCTTTTAAGTATTGACGAAAGGGTCGTGGTGAAAATGAAGAATGATCGTGAGCTCCGTGGGAAATTACATGTAAATAGCAAAATTAATTTACTTTTATAAAATATTAAGGTGTTAATGGAATGGGTTTTGAGATTTTTTATTATGGTTTCAGGCATATGACCAGCACTTGAACTTGGTACTTGGGGATGTTGAAGAAACGATTACGATTGTTGAGATTGATGATGAGACGTATGAAGAAATCTATAAGACTACTAGACGGAATATTGGAATGCTGTATGTTCGAGGTGATGGTGTGACGTTGATCGCCCCTCCAACGAAGTCTCACGCTTGAGACTCGACGGTAATTTTGTGCGTTGGCTGATTATAGTTCGTCGTATTTTTTACCGTTAAATCATGATCATTTAATTTTTGTATGTCAGATTTTATAGGGCTTAGATTAGAATTTCCTTGATTTTTTGTAAGCAATCCATTTACCAGTAAATACTATGAGTTGAATTATGAATGTAAGTATTTTTGTGCGATTGTCTTATCTAATCTACTCTAAACTCAACTATTATGCTCCAAAAATAAATAAACGTCCGGGATTCCGGATTCCGGATTCTTTCTTGAAATTTGAATAGCTTTATGCTTTAATTTTCATAAAATGGATAAGCCGAGTGGAACAAGTGATGGATAATTCATAAGTATAAAATAACCAAGCCTGGAAGTATGAATTTTGCGACATCACAAATTTCATGTTTCAATCTCAAGCAGAATAAGTTTACAAGTACTTATATTACAATTCTTAATTAGGTGTAATTTCATTCCTCTTGACCCTTGGCCTTCTGCATACCTTCCTTTTGTTTCTTACTTTTCTTTGACTCCTGATCTATGGGCGCAGGTTTTACAAAAGGGATGAATTTGCTGTATTTCTCTGGCATATAAGGTGATAAGGCTGCTGGAATATTAACACCCTCCTCCGTTTGGTGATTCTGAAAGTATAATTGATTCATTAAGTTTAATGATTAAACATTATCGGTTTTCAACATGAAACAACGACGGGATATTTAATATTAAAGTACCTCCAACAAGCAGCAAATTACACGCGTAACGGCACACATTGTCGCGTTCAGCATGTGAACGTAATTAGTTGTTGTTGAAGATTTAGTTTGTCCATAACGGATTCTCAAACGTCGGCTCTGAAGAAAACAAATTTGGGTGATTACAATAAAATACTACTCATCATATATGAAGTATTGAAACCGTAACTCACTTGATAATCTAAACAATTGGAAGCTGAAACGAGTTCTCGAAAAGCGCCTGAGGATGGAAATAGAGCTTCCAAGTCCCACTTCTTTGCTGCTGCGTTATTCAACGCGCCTGAGACTATGCAAACAACCTGATACGGGAGTTCCAAGGCTTGACAGAATTTCTCCGCGTTTGCGATCATCTCGTCTAGCATTTTCCATGAGGCATCATCAAACGGACTGGTGATCACAAATTGTTCCACCTGGAAAAGTTAAAAAAAATCAAATATCGTTTTCCCAAAAGATAAATAGCAGGAAATCCTTAGTTTTCGGCTTTCGGTAGAACTTTAAAGTAAAAGTAACAAGTTTAATCACAAATAAGTATTGTTCCACCAACTACCCAACCATTTAGTCTAATTTCAATATGTATGTATCTGTATTTTTACTTACAACAATCAAATCAACATGAGAGTACTTCTTCTTCGTCTCCAGATCACCCCACGTCCGCTCCACCCTATTATTATCCTCGTTGTCATCGACGGGCACAGAAGGATGAAGAATATTTCCAACTTCCTTCAATGCCTCATTCCGAATTTTCTCTGTTTCCAACAACTCCTTCCCATTTTCTTCCACAGCCTTATCCAACTTCGTCTTCAGAGTTTTCAACTGGCCCAAGGACAACGGCTGCAAAGTCTCCGCAGTTACCTCATGAAGAACAATTCCTTCTGGAGGTTCAGTCTCCCCCGGCTGCTCCTTCTTCTTCATGCGCTCTCCAACTCCTTTAGAAATCAAGTTCTTGACCCGGCCATAGGCATCTGCCGTGAAGCGTAGTTGCCTCCACTTGTTATCCTGTTCTATAACCGTTTCAATCAACCCAACATCTTTAAACCGATCCTTCTGGTTTTTCCTCATCTTATCGGGGTCGCCCCCTTTGTCAGCGCGGAATAGATCAATGTCGAGAGTCATCTTAACGATTTATCTATTTATTCCTATAAAAATAAACAAAATTCAAAATTAGAATCATTCACCAAATAATTTCAATCATCCAACACCCAATGAAACAATTAATTTTGATACTTTATAACATACGCTCCTTCGTTTTTTATTAAATTAACCATTTTAATTATTAATTATTTCAGATTTACCCAAAAATATGTTCACAAAAGTGTAACAGCTGCGTTCAAACTCTTTCTGCTTTTCACGATCTGCAAGGATTGATTAGATATTTATTAACTATCTCAAGAAAACTGCTTGTCTGGCACAAATCACAAGAAAATTTATGCTTTTAACTCAAGTGCTAATTAACTAACCTTTAAAAGTAGGTGTAGCTGAATGCAATGCGGCAATCTTTGACAACTTCCACTTCTCTCTTGAAAATTACACTTTTTCGCTCAATGAATTGGGGAAACCTCAAGCCCAAGCGAGAGTAGTGCATTTTACTGCAGTGCAGTCAGAATATTTCATCAGCTGAGAAAGTTAGAACGTTTATAAGTCAAGTTTAAGCGTAATTTTAAAGGTCAACATTTAAGAACGTGTACTTAAGGGACTACAATGTCAAGGGAGTTCAAAATGGAGCGATCACCAACGGTGGATGACAATCAGGTATTTGACATGTGACATGTTTTGATTTCTCTGTGAAATTTTATGATTTTAATGCATTTTTAAATTATGCTTTCAGTGCATGACAAGCTCATATCATGAAATCAACGAAGAAGATGATTTTGGAGAGGAACTGGAGCTAAGTTTGCCTGGAGCAAAGAAGCTGTTTAACAGGGCGAAAAACTGGGTGGGTGACTTAAGTTTGGAGGGTGTGGTGACGCAAGAAGGCCAGCAGGTTATGTATGTAGCGCAGGATTTAAGTGAAAAGATTAAGCTGGCTAGTCCGATAAAATCAGAAGATGAAGATTTTCCGCATGACCCTTCGGATCTAAACTCTGTGATTAATGAGCTGGAGACGGAAGCTAAGAAGTTGGCGACGTCGCTGGACCAAGTTACGGAGAATTTGACGGGGATTTTGCATTCGGTAAGAATTACAAGGAAGGTTTGGAAGAAATGTGAATTATAGAGAGTAAATGAGCTTATTTTCTTTTCAAGCTGTCGTCTATGACTTTGGATTGCGTCTTCACTGCCAGTGATGGAGTCACGCAGTTATGCGACACCGCCGATGCCTCGATAAAAGTCATGTATCAAGTGATGGCGAAATGTGAAGAGTTGAATAAAGCCGTTCATCCACTCTATTCCCTTAATCAGCAAATGTATGTATAATTATGTATTGATTAGTTTTGAGGATTGAAAGTAAAAAAGTTTTAAAGTTAACATTTTGTTCTTTTCCATTTTAGTAAAGATACAAAAAGACTACTGGATAAAGTTGAAGCTGAAATTGTGTCGTAAACAGGCCTAGTCCAGGATCTTTTGGAAGGAATCGATATCAAATCTGCATCACCGAAATCGCGGAGAGTTGGAATCCAACTGTTGGATACTACCAAAGAACCAAAAGGTGCCATTTCGTTTATGATGATTGATGAAGGCTTGTGGCCCACAAGGGACTTCGCGATCAATCAGATATCGATCGATCGATCGATCTCATATATTTTTGCATTAACTAAATTCATTGTTAATTAATTGCATTGTAAGTAGGTATGTATTCGTACTCTTATAATAAATATTTTTCTATAAAAATTCCACAAAGTCGTTTTTGTAATATTTACTACTCAGGATTGTACGCTTTAATTTTCACATTTGATTTATACATACTTCATGAAGAGTTTAGAGCAGTTTAAATTATAAACTAATAAATTGTACAATGGCAGAATTACGATCAGAAGTTGGAGTAGATGTTTCATCTACAAAGTGACTATTAACATCAAAAAGCAATCATATATTCCTAAGTTTAATCATCCTTCTTATACTTTCCATTATAAAAGGGAATATAGTCACTAATGACCCTCCAATCAGTGAAGTAGACTAAAGCAGCACCTCCAGCCGCTCCAAAGGTTGCCAATCCAGGGATCCTGTGACAAATAAATTAGCAAAGCATAAGTAAGATTCCTTCCTAGCACTTTTAGCCATTTTCAATAGACTATACAAAACGCTATCATTGATTTACCAGTTTCCAAGCTGTTGCATCTGCTTCGGGCCTGGGGGCCACGGGCCCCAATAAGAATAACCAGGAGGTTTTGAGTGTCCGCCAGCGTTTCTTACAAACGAAACTACTTGACCTCCCATCCTTTTGGTCATTTCACGACCCGTTGAGCTCCTCAAAGCTGAGTTCATCTTGATATCTGCAACAGACAAAGAGAAAATCAATATAGATTTTATACACTAATCAATCACCAATCGACCAATCACTTAAAATTAGAAAACAATCAAACTAATCGAAAACGCAGTTAATTTTTCTGAAATGAAAGACTATTTATTTTAGCAAAACTAACCACAATCAAAGATTTCACAATGAATTTTGCACGTTGCAGATAAGATAATAGTATAAATGGTAAACTAACCATTAACCACTTTAAGAAATTAAATTAACTAACCTTTGGAGAACCCAACAGCTGATGTTTGGAATACTTTTCAACTTTCACTTGCAAAATGGAAGTTGACCATCTCATCTCATCTGTTGTGCTTCTTTTGCTTGTCGCAACTCTCCCCGTTTGCCTACACCTCTCATCTCTCGCAACTTTTCTCGCAAATTGCAACAAAAATTGCTTCTATTCACTTCTCACCGACTTTATGCATTTTATAATTTGCTTACAATTCTAAATTAATTATAATTATCAATCATGAACGAGTCAAATGACAAATAACGTGACCAAATGTGCAGAATTTTGCAGTTTAATATTCCTTTTATTAACATCTTTCAGGAAGAACATTAATAATAGGATAAAGACATTCTTTCATCAATCATTAACTAGCAATTTAGTAACTCTTGTTAGAAAAATCTCAAAAATCTGACTAAGAAAACACCTTCCCCAATGTTTATATATAGAATCAAGATAGTAATCGAATTTATTAGGCATTTTCCAAGCTTCCATTCAGAATAGCTGATGTTCAAAATATACGAATTTTTAAAGAAAATCGTAAATTATTATTTAAATACCCTTATTTTAAGAACCTAAATTAGCCCATATAATCTCCAACATAATCATTTTACTTATGGACAAAATTGTGCATTAAATATGGTATATGCTTTAACAAAATTTATGTTATCAAACGGAACGGAAGTGAAAGTTTCAAACATTTTCAACTTGGCTAAAGTGATTTAAGGAGTGCATCGATCCAAGAATCTTGGGTAGAGGCACGCTTCTCGGATATGATAGCGGTTGAGTAGCCAGCAAAGAAATCGTTCAAGGCCCAATCCATATCCGCCGTGAGGGACCGTTCCAAACTTTCTCTGTAATAAGACAGCAACATTAGCAATTGTTTTATGCATGTGGGTTTGCCCTTGCCCATTTTTGCCTTTTGTCATTCTTACCTGATCCGTGTACCAGTAATATGGAGTCGGATCAATTCCTGCTATCTTATAAGCCTGAACCATTTCATCATAATCGTGGATACGCATGGAACCTCCGACAATTTCTCCAACGTTGGGTAGCAAGACATCAACCTTTGTAGCGTAGAATGTTTGCAATTAATATACATATTTATTGAATGAAAAGTGGGCATTAAATTTCCGTCGGCAACTTACAGATTCGGTCAAATAGTTGTCTTCGGGACAGCGAGTCATATAAAATGACTTTATTGGTGCAGGGAACCTTGTAAACAGAATGGGCTCGTTTATGCTGTCTGTCATTTTTCTTTCAGGCATTTCCGGAATGTCCTATCCAAAAGATGAAGTCATGAGCAATATTATACTATCAACCAAGACTTAATTTTCGACATTCTATGATGTAATGTATTATACCTCTCCATATTCATAAAATGTTCCGTCATCCTTCTTTACATCATTCTCCTTGAGCCATTTGATACCATCGGCGTAGTTCATTCTACGGAATGGACGCTTCGGAGGTTTAAAATCCTAAAACAAATTAATATGAATTTATGATTAGTTTTCTGAATCCCATAAATGAATTACTGAAAAACCTAAATGATTTTGTACGGAAAGATAATGACTATTCGTAAAAAACACGAACAAATTTTAGAACCTAACCGATTACTTTTTCTCCATTTGTTGTTTGAAAGACATCTAATAGTCCACCAAACCTTTGATTGGAGAAGGTGCAAAACAACAAACGGTTGTAGGTTAACTTACTGGGTTTAATTCCAGAACCAAATCACCACATTTCGTCATCACTCTTTCAACGACATCGACAACCAAGTCCTCCAATCTGTTCAACAAGTCTTCAAACGTAATAAACGGACATTCGGCTTCAACATGGGTGTACTCGGCCAAATGACGTCTTGTACGACTTTGCTCCGCACGATAGCTTTGTGCAACACAAAACACATCTCCGAGTGAAGCCAGGCAAGTCTCCAGATATAGTTGGGAACTTTGGGTTAAATAGGCTTCTTGTCCAAAGAAGTCCAATTTAAACAGAGTTGATCCACCCTCGCATTGTGTTTGGACCAAAGTTGGTGGGTTGACTTCACAGTAACCCCGTGCAAAGTAATGATCGCGAAAGGCTTGCATCAGGATAGATCGTACGCGAAGCACTTTGCATGTCTGAAAGTAGAATTATTAAAAATCATTCAGCGATTTTGAAGATCTGTGGTCAGTGATTTAAAAAGCTAAAAGGTTTAAAGGTTGATTGGTGTCTTACGTTCTCTCCTCGCAACATAATATGTCGCTGATCAAGCTGCACATCGGGATGCGACTCTTCATTTAAAATGCCATCTGCTCCACCAGGAGGTGCTAAGCCAACTACTTCCCAGTAGTCAACCTTTAGTTCAACCCCACCCGGGGCCTGTAAAATCACAAAGCAACAAGACAGAGCTTAAGGATCGTATCATTGATTTGAACTTTAATATGTACTACACTTACAGTTTTCCCTTCGGGAACTGGTTCAAGAATTCCATACAAACATATGGAAGACTCGGTTGACAGTATCAAGGCATTATAAGTATGACACAGCTTGTCACTCAAAACGGATTGAAGGTATCCGGTTCCATCGCGAAGGGTAATAAACATCAACGACTTCCCTGTAAATAACAAATCATTGTTTTAACTAAGGTCAGGTTCTCGTACTTACTAAAATACTTATCCTCTAAAAACCTCACCTTGACGTCTCAATCTATGAACCCATCCGAAAACCTTGACTCGCTTTCCCTTCAGTTCCGAAACTTGGCGAATTTTTGCTAATTGTGCTGGTGGAAGTGATTTGTCTTCCTCAATTACAATCTATAAAAAGTAGAAACATGAGACCTGGTATCTTCCTGTTCCATCTGTGCGGTTCGTTACCTTTTTAGCTTCCTCCAAGTTCTTAGCTCGTAATTCAGCATCCTCCTTTTCCTTCACCGATGACGATGCTGCCTTGTGTTGCTCTCGAGTGAAGATTTTAAGAATTTTCTTCAGTTGAGATTTTGCCACCAATTCGTACACCTGATTTAATTCCAAACACCAATTAAAATTAAAGCATGTAAGTACATTCATCATGGGCACTTGTGGTCAATAATCAAGTACCTTCCCCTCTTCCTTCGAATCCACAAAAATTGATGGCCAAGGCTCTTTCTCAGCAGCCCTCAAAGCTTGCAACACAGTTTTAAACGGCTTTCCTTCCGTTCCATCACCGGTCTCATCATTTCCACGTTTTTCGGACGTGTATAATTGCTTATCTTCGCCTGTTGACGTTACATAGAAAGAAATGATTAAATCAAGATGTAAGAAGTCACGCCCAATGACGTTCTCTTGCCCCCAAATGCCTTTAAAAACCAATTAAACTTACTCATTGTCAAGCCTCCAACTTGCTCTGTAATTCCAGCTGTATCGTCCCCACCCATTGTTGCAAAAATCAATCAACTTTATTACTTCAAAAGCTTCGATTTTCAAATTCCAATCACTGATAAACTTAACTACTGACTGTAAGTAAACTGCAAATAAAAGCAAAAAATGCAACCAAAAACTGTTAATTAATAACAATAAAAATCATCCAAACCAAGAAAAGCACATTCAATTAAATTGAATAAATTTTAAAATTAAAGAAAATTCTTACCTTCAAAAAATCACCAGACCACCTCTGAACAGGTACGGTAGGAGTGAAAATTTAGACTGATGCAATTTCTTGCAATGTGGAATAATATGGTTTGCACTTGCACCGTATGGCGAAGCTACCTGTCAGTAGATGTGGCAGCCTAAGATCAATTTACCTCAATTTAGGTAGAAAGAAGAATTACACACTTTTAATTAGTAGGTTGTTGTTAAGAACTGTTTAGTTTGTAAATCAGTGGTCCCACACGGTTCTCTCTCCTCGCTGCCAATTTTACCGATTTCGCTCTCACCCAGTCTATATGACTCAACTCAAAGTCAAAATGCGGTCTTTTGCTTCACAGAGATTTTTCTTAATCAGAGGGGGAGTATGAGGAATCTTCAGCTTCTTTAATCCCACGTACGAAATGAACGAATACATATACCGTCAAAGCTTGACATTTTAATGAAATCATTAAAATTATTTGATTAATTGATCATGACGCATTCTATTTGTAGTATTGCTTTGCAATAAATTAGATTTACAACCGTGTTATTCTCCGGCTATTGCGTAGTTTTGACAAAAGAATTTAATGATGCAATTCTATGGAAAAATTAGTTCACATTTTGCTTTCACCCAACTGCTTTCACCAATCCCAAGCTAAGCTGGCTATGCTATGCATAAATAAATTAATAAATTGACTATGATTTCTTCAGTTATTCAGCATTTTTTAATTTAGTTTTCAAGAAAAAGTACAAGTATTTACGAAGATAATTTGTCAAAATATTTCCTATTAAATTGAATAGGACAAAACATTTTTAAGAAACTTTCATAGCTGCTTATTTACTTTTTTTACAATTCGCCTACGCCATTTTTGACGCTTTAAAAATTACTCTTGATAAACTAAATTTGATAAATCTCATAAATCTATATAGCGTATACAGATTAAAATTAACTTGACTTCAACATGATTTACATACATCAAAAGTTAATTCTATAAATCCTATTACTTTAAGAAAAACTATTTGTTGATTAAAATATATTCTTAAATCCAGCATCATCAATTAACTAACAGTCTAGACAAACCGATGCGTTACACAACTTTCATTAAGTCTCTCGTAAAAATTCTCAATCCGCTTAAATATTATTCATAAATCGTATCGTATTGAGGATGATCAACAATAATTAGGAATCAAAAGCGGTTCATACATCATAGTTTAAATTTTAAAAATCCTGGAATCTTTCGATAAAAATTGCTTATCGATACCATGCGTAAAGCTCTTGGTCAGTCACAACGCAATTATTTACTTAAATAGTTTGTATATGATTTACAATTTTGAAACAAATCTAGAGTTCAGATATTTCATAGGAAGTTTGTGATTCATTCGATTGTACAAAAATGAGGTGTAAGTGTCATCTTGAACCTTTTAATCCAATTTGGATTTGCATAAGCGTTCCAGTATTGTCTCACACTGATGACAATTTATAATTAATTTTTTGTAAAATAATTTATATCTTTGTATAAAATATAAAATTGACATACGACCATGGTTCAATAGTAAATTACAAACTATGATTCATTCTTATTGACGAGGATGGTTCCTTGTTGGATCCTTGAAGTAGAAGGGCACATAAAAAGCAGGAGCCACTTTCTCCTCTTCCACGTGCCAGGATTTTTATGATACGTATCGATATTTATAGGTACTTAATTTATACTATAATTACATTACACGTGTGCTTACAAGAGCTATAATGATAAGAAAATGCACATTTGATGGCTTCAAGTGTATAGTTATTCGATGAGCTCGTGTGCTTCATTGTGCGATTAGTATTTAGGCAAAAATTAAACGCTTGAGGTTTCTTATGCAAGATAACTGTAGAAAGAATTGATGCATTCTCAGGGATCATACTGGTTAGAATATTAAATGTCAAAACTGAATTCCCGACTAGTATCGTTTTACTTCAAAAATCAACAAAGCAAAAAAAATCATAAACTGTACAATATAAATTATAAATATAATGCTCTGCTATTAAAGCAAAAACATAAAATGATAAGAAATGCAAGTTATATAAATAATAATATAGTATTAAATTACATGCGCAACACTCCGTCGTCGCTCGCTCTTAAGATAAATCCTACAATGTACATCCATCTTATTTGACTAGTGTTGATTTACCGGAGAAAGGACCATCATGTCATCGTTTTTCGCCAGTAAATGTGACATCAGAGAAATATCAAAATAGCACAGTCATCAATAGCAGGAGACGAGGAGTTTTAAAAGTTTTTGCAAACCGAGAACACCGATTCAAGACACCGTCCAAGAAAAACAACCGGGGTTAATAATAATAACAAAATGTAAGTTACATGCTAATCGTCTACAAATGCATAATGAATAATAATACTAAGGTATCAACATAAAGGGTGATTAAGAAAACCACCACAGTCATTCGCTGTCTGATTCACCTTCTGCTAGAAGATCCGGAATTCCCTCTAGCTGAGAATCTGATAGAAGATTCTTGAACTTGGCGTATTCAATGACAGCGGCGTGGCAAAATAGGTACTGCTCCGGAACTTGAATACTGTAAGCGCGTTGACTCCTGATCCTTTCCACTGTGCCCATTACGTCCACTATTCCTTGATCGTTTAATCTTTTAATGCAGATATCTATCGTACAAAGTGTACCTGCAAATTAAAATAAGAAACGGAATTTATTAGAAATTATTGTAAAAGAAACTGGACAAAATCGATCAAATATTTCTCCAGAATTTTATATTCATACCTGTTCTTCCAATCCCAGCGGAACAATGAACAACAATTGGTGGCCCCAAAGAGTGACCATCCCATTTTGTTGATAAATCACCCAAGCGGTTAGTTTGCTCCTCTCTGAAATACAAAAAATACAAATTAGTACTACTGATCTATGTAGGTCCGCTATTTTGATTTCCACAGTTCCGGTTATTTACTTACCTCATAACCTTTAAAAACTTAAGCATTGCGTCGGCACTGGACGGAACGCCATAATCTGGCCATGATAGAAATTGCAAATGTGTCACGCTTCGAACTTCTCCCGTCTGTCAAAAAATAAAACGATATTTAAAGTTTTTGATTTTATAAATACAAAGTAATAGATATTATCTTAAATGGTTTTACAAACCTTTGCATTAGTTAACCTAAGTCTCGTTAGTGCAAATTCAGGCTGTGCTTCCACATCCGTGTTTTCGACCTTATACCCTTCGTGAGTCATCGAAGACCCCTTATCCGGGGGCCAATACTGACCACACTTTGTCCTCCCTCGTTCTACAGCTCGTGTGGTCATTACAATAACAACACACATTTGCTCCCACACCATTTTCCAAAAGTCTCCAAACGTCCGGGGAAGTGGGCCTTACGCTTCGAACTTCCCCCGTCTGTTAATAAATAAAATAATATTAAAGTTTCAATTTTTGATTTTATAAATCACGATATCATCTCAAATGATTTACAAACCTTTGCATTAGTTAACCTAAGTCTAGTTAGTGCAAATTCAGGCTGTGCTTCCACATCCGTGTTTTCAACCTTATACCCTTCGTGAGTCATCGAAGACCCCTTATCCGGTGGCCAATACTGCCCACACTTTGTCCTCCCTCTTTCTACAGCTCGTGTGGTCATTACAATAACAACACACATTTGCTCCCACACCATTTTCCAAAAGTCTCCAAACGTCCGGGGAAGTGGGCCTTGCGTAGAAATGAAGGCATTCTTTTGTTTGTATCCGTCGACAAAATTGGCGTTTATATAGTCAGACTCAGACTCTCCTTCCGCTGTTAACACGACTCGTGTGTGATCAAAGCAGAGGACATCACTGTAACGATTCTTGTTCACGTTGCCCCTTTGCCTGTAGATAAAAATTTTCCATCAGATAATCTGATTAACATTCCATACATTCGCTTATCAGTTACGAACTGCTACAATCAACTTACCTCGAAACATTAAACGATCCTTCTGGATTCTTTGAAACGATTTCTGAGTATTCATCCAACAGCCCTCTTCGACTCTTCTGTTTCAAATGCTCCACAAAATCCAAAAGAGTTAATCCAGTTCTATCCTCAAACGGCAAACTATCATCATCCGAGAATCCACTGCTTCCGGATGAGTGCGGGGCCGGAGAGGGTGTTGACTGCCCTGGAGCCACAATAATAGAAGAGTTCTTATCCGACATATTATCACCCGTGTTATTTGTGCAGAAGCAACTACACCAATTTTTTAATTTTAATAATTTGCGCATTTTAAAATCTTTCCCATTAGGAGATTGGTCAAGATATAAAAGGTAACCCGAGCAATACTGATACTGAACTGAGGTGTAAAATTAAAGGTTACACGAGTAATTAATCACATGCACGATTCAAGTATATTGAACCCTCTTCTTAGCCAGACGTCTTTGGCGACTGACTAATTAGAACTAACAAGCAAGAAAGGAAATACAAGTGATTCTAAGGTTTAAGCTGTGAGTGACCAAAGTGCATTTATTACTTGAGTCTGTACCGTTTCTTCGCATCTTTCTAGTCATTCCATTTGACAGGTTTTCCACTTCTTTATCGGCAGACTCTGAATCATCCTTCGAGCTACTACCAATATCCTGGATATGAAAAATAAAATCATTTCCTTCATTAGCAACATTCCTTTAAAATTGATATCATAATCATTTCATCAGAAAGAACTAGACTAAATCCAACTCATGTAAATTATTAAAACGTTCGGACAATGTGCCGGAACAAATATCATTTTAAAACGTATTCCAACCTACCCGTATACTTTTACTCTGCACTTGAACTGGCCCTTCCGTGATAACGCTCCAAATATCAGAGGAACTTAGAATATCACGACATCTCTCTAACCAAGCGATATGATTAACTTGAAGTTGACCTCCTAAAGACCTTGGAAGTGAATGGTTTGGGATATGTACTGCAAGCTGAAATTTAAGAAAAAAGTTATTGAAAATTAATCAATCTGCATATTATCAACATCCTCTCTTATCTACAATTTAATTTAACAAAAACGTACCTTGAGGTAGGCTGACGGTGAATACTCGATCTCGTAGTTTCTCTCTTACGAACAAACGCAGTATTCGGAAAGGAGCTCGAAACCAAAGCGGGGCTGTGACAATCAAAACCTTCTTGAGACGTGCCGGATATCCTCCCTGAAAAATCATTAAATCAATAAATGAAACACTTTATTCAAATTTTAACTTGATTCACCCTCGAATAAACCTCGTAATGAACCTAGACTAATGCACTGGTTAAACTAATTACCTTTTCCTCAAAAAATACCCAAAAGCACTCACTAAAACTTCAATAATCAGCAGTGAAATGAGAGGGACCAGACTAGGCGCGCATGATTGTGGAAAAAAGTAAAACTTTTGCTCTTGCTGGACAAGAAAACGAGCTCTCGTCTCAACTCTCTTCCTGTCTGATTGAATGAGAAAGGAATGCAGCAAAACCTACTAAAAGTAAAAATTTTGCTCTTGCTGGACAAGAAAACGAGCTCTCGTCTCAACTCTCTTCCTGTCTGATTGAATGAGAAAGGAATGCAGCAAAATCTACCTAAAAAACAATCATGAAGCCTCACAATCAAACATCCTGTCAAGGTGGATCTTGGATCTACCTTATAAAAATTAATTGAATGACTAGCACAGGTCAGTATGAACTATCATTGTAAGGTTAGATCGAAATAATAATTCCCACGGTACGCCCATTTTAAATATATCAACCACAATCAAGTTAGAAACTTTGTAAAAAACCTTTTTACATTTGGCATATAGAAAATAAAAACTATCCATTCAGTAAGAATTTGTAATAAAATCTATGCAGAAAAACTTGTCATGAAAAGATTGCGAAAATACCTTTCATATAAGCATACCTAGCATACCTAGCAAAGGTCTAGCAACTCAAAAATATGAGTTTAATTTAGTTCAGGAAGCGTGAATAAAAACTGTCATGAAATCGAAAGTCAGAGTCATCCGAGTTCATATTCTTATCTTGTGTAATTTATGAAAGGAAACAAAGTACCTTCTTTGTATTGTTTGATTTCATGCTTCGGACTTTCGGAATCGGATTGGCATGATTTGTGTAGCATTTCCTTTTTTACTTTTTCCAGTGGAGATGATAATTGACGCTGTTTCAGTTTCATGCTAATTTTATGCTTCAAGGTGTCCTATAATTTGTGAGTATTTTCACTAGACAAAGGGATAAAATGCGTGCGTAGAGAAACGCATGCAATAAACTGCTTATCTGGGTTATAGTGATTTGATGCTAATCCAGATTACAGGTAAAATAAAATGAAAATGTCGCATGAAAATTGTATTTCCACACGTCACGTTCCTAACTCTTCAATTACAACTTACCTTTAAAAGGGAGAGGATTTTTATACTCAGGTCATAGTCAAAGTTTGAATATTTCGAGTCACTCATGTCGTAAATGAAGACTAAGCCGCACCGTTGTGTTTGAGGGTCTTCTAGGGCTGCATCCAATTGGTATACAACACCCTGTTATGAAGCAAAAAGTTTTTGTTAGCATGTCAGTTAGGACCATCCCAAAAGAATCGATTGTTTTTAAAACTAGGTTAGTTTTTACCCTTAAAGTAAATTCATGCGGAATGGTCGAAGGCTGGTGGAACTTGGCAGAAAAGAGGGCAATAGTAGCTCCCCCCAAGTCCCGGCTAGGCTGTAAAATGAAAAGTGTTATTTTAAAACAAGAGAGAGAGGAAATGGACGTTTTTTTAAAGGATAACTCAACTCACCAACACAGTAATAACGCCTCAGCATCACGCAAGTAATAGTGTTAAAACTTCAGGGTCAAACTCTGCGAGTAATTCGCCAAGAAGACATCCGGGGGCAATTGGGATTGCTGAGAGGAGTAGCAAGACAGGGTTATCCCTTTGTTTAAATCCTGCCATTGTATCAGGAAACAGTGTGAGTGGTAGTGTCGTTGAAGGTTCAGCAGCTACAGGAAATGGACAAATTGATAGTAATCTTGAGCAAAATTCGTCTGGTAATAATGTTAATGCATCACAGTCTGCATCTTTAAATCTCAAGAGCGATTCAAGCTCTGCTACTACTGCTGCTGTTCCATCTTCAAAAAGTTTGGGTAGGACTATGAATGCCAACTTGAATGAACAGGAAGAGCAGGTATATTAAATGTTTATTATATTTTTCCATATTTGTAAAATCTTTATAGTCTGGTATTTAATCCAACAATTTTCCTCTACAACTTATTTCATTCCTTTTCATTCCCTTGTCATTCGCTATTTTAATTTTGCTATTCGCCATTCCATTCTTTAGACTTTTCATTACAAAACTTTCACTGTGTCAAGCACACACTAAACTAATTAACACTTTCCAACTCACAGGCAACCAGGGAGTTCCTTGAGATAGTAAACGGTGCTCGTGTCGGCCGAGGGTACAGTCCATTATCTTGGAATGCCGGTGTGAAATTCCTCATGGCAAGGAAATTCAATGTTCGACGAGCTTTAGAACTTTACGAGCAACACCAAGAGGTTCGAATTCAGGAAAACCTTACAGCCTTCGATCCCGACACTGAACCTTTGAAGTCTGAGCTACTTTCAGGGAAATTTACTGTATTGGTGAGTT
>JAHZMU010000306.1:0-12697 GCA_027743725.1 Rambutsinella grinnellia | reverse complement strand
CTGTTCAGCATTGAATTTTTTGTGGTTTCCTGAATGATCATTCAAAACTCAAGTTATTGTACCCTGGAAAGGCGGTTCGTGCAAGGAACCGATCTTGTCATAATATCTGGTATGGGAAATATGATACTACCTTAAAGTATAAAATTGTGCAGACTTGGAAAGATTAATATTGGTTTTTTGATATCTGGCATTCGCAAGTTGAGATGTAATTTGAGAAGAAAGCAGAAGCCTAAACCTATCACCGTCACGCTTTAGTAATTTAATTTTCTGGTCGTCGACTTGATAATGAACTTGATATTTAACGCCATATATATACCAGATAGCTTGCGCTTGGTGAAAGTAAGAAAGTCAAGTTCAAGGGGAATCCTTCTGATAAACTCTAAATTGGCTAATGCATATCAAATATAACTTTTATCATACGTTATATCAACAAAAATGTATTTGTTCAAGTAAATTAAGCGGGATTAGAGTTCATTGTCTTGTGCTTGAAGCGGAAAGCGTATAATCTTGTTCGATTTAGGTAAATGAAATGAATCCTTTTAGAATTTAGCATGAAGATTTGTCTGTTGCACCGGCATTCAAGGTAATTCCACATTCATTTGTGAAATGTAGTGTAAGCCAATTTGTGATCAGATGCACTGAATCGGTAAAAAGAAATTCAAGCAGGAAGTATTTACATTTATATCCCACTGCGATATGTAAGCTCCAGCTGGAGACAACTTCTTGTTCCTATTTCCTATGCACATTTTTCACAAAAAAAAAATGTTCACATTTCACTCCCAAATCTTTCTTCTCAACATCCATGTAATCTCACCTATTCAACAAAGCAAATCGGCTCGTTTCCTTCTACTATTATTCAACCTTATAAATTTCAACTTTGTTTCGTACGTGCTCATGTGCGTCTATGCATGTGCGTTTCATGTCATATTCGAAAGAATTGCAATTGCACAATTGCTCTGGGTACTTGCATAAAACAAATGGGGACCCTGTCGGACTCTTGACGGTCGGCAATAATATTTCCAAGGTATATAAATGTTCCTAAATGTAAGTGTTATTATTATTACTTTTACGTACGCACATCCACTTCACTTTACTGAACATCATTGCACTTGCAAGTCTCCAGGGATAAAAAAATTACAGTTTTTTCAGCAAGACTGACTATAGTTCTACATCACGATTATCTTGCTCCCTATATATTATGTTGGATAAGCGTACTTAAAGATGTTACATAGCTTCGTTCGTCTCTCTCGTTTGACTAGTTTGGTTAACAAATATTTGCTAAAAATTCTTTTTCCAAGACTAGAATGTTTCTTCAGTTTCAAGCTTTCGTTCCACATGTGAACATGTACAATACTATATTATTGAAGCTTTCAACGGTGAGGAAAAATAAAACAAGTTGCTCAAATGTTTTTTATTTAGATAGAGAAACGCATAATAAGCTGGAGAAATGTCCGTATCAATCAGGTTAACTTGTCTTCTCTGGAGAGGTTGTGTCCACCAGGAAAAGTGAATCGTCGCGTGTAGAGCAGTTTAAACAAAAGTTAAAATTGAACGTGGAAAGTCGAAAGAATATGTAGATGCATGAGCACGTTTCAAAAAAAGAAAGTTGAAAAAATTCTCGAAGAAAATGAAATGGTCTGGGAGAATTTTGCTTTTCTCTCATGAACTTCTTAGCTTAAACCATGAATATTATATAGTTGAAGTCGGGCTGTTTACTAACACTGTTATTATTATGTAGGGTTGGGAAAGCTGTAGCTAGCCCTTTCCTCTTGGCATAATAAACTGCTTGAGTACGGAGCTGGAGAGTACATATACAGGGAGCCATTGAAGCCATCTCGAGAAATCCAGTCAGAGTCAATGCATTGGAACTTATTTTTATTGCTTATGGGAACTTATAGAGTAGTAGAATTACATTGAGCAATAAATGGTTTTCTTTTGTTCTCCAGAATGCGAATTTTGTCCTTTTAAAGGGTTTCGCTCGCGTGTACATTTCTTATCGGAGACGACAAACAGAGTTATATGGTGGAGACAATATTCTACTTTTATACTATGTTTACACATAACATAAAAATTATAAGAGTGGTAGAGCTGTTGAGTGGAGAGGGAAATACTGTGGGCTTTTTGCAGAAAGATATATTAACTCTTTAAAGTTCACATTGTGTTGAAAATAATAGCCATATATGCCCACTTTTACATATTTCTGGTCGATTTCTTGACTTGTATTTTAGAATAGATTTTAGTTTCTGGCTCGTTAGAATATTATCTCGAACAGAAAATCAGGAGAAATTGAAATGGCTGCAATTATTATTGTGCGTAGGTTAATTAGAGTAAAGTAAGTAATTGGCTTTGCGTATGACATGGTAAGAAAGAGCTTGCATGTTAGAAGAAATCCGCTTTAACGAACTATTAATTCTAAACTTACACAAAGCCTATAATGGGTAGGTCATATTGCCAGCCAATTAGTTCAATGAACTCAGGAAAGAAATTTAGATTTCTCAAACAAAAATATTTACCTTCTAATTATCCGCATGAAGGTAATTGACAATTACATATCTTTTAAATTCAATTGGGAAATATTAAAAATTTAATTACAAACTTGTTCTAATCTTTGTTTAGATCATGACTTGATTTAAGACGTTTGTTAGTAAATTCAAATGCTATTTTTAAGTTTTCGAACAACTTATGATTGCCTTTGCATAAAAAGCGGGTAAAGCGGGAATAATTATGCTCTCAATAGCGGCAGAAATTAGCAGAAAATACTTCAGGAAAACATTTTCACGCATGTAATGCTCAAAAGTCGTATTTCGTACCATTTACCAAGCTTAGCTGCGTACTTACCACTTTCTCTCTACCTTTCAATTAAAATGTATTTTTTTGGCAACGCTTTCACTAGCACCGATATATATCATCAGCTAAAGAAAAGCAAATTGGCCATCGGTCATAATTACTTTAGCTGCCTAGGGACTTCTGGCTGCCTCGTCGAGAGATCCCAACTGCTTAGATTCTTTCATAGGATTGCATTAAGTGGNTGTATTTTTTTTGGCAACGCTTGCACTAGCACCGATATATATCATCAGCTAAAGAAAAGCAAATTGGCCATCGGTCATAATTACTTTAGCTGCCTAGAGACTTCTGGCTGCCTCGTCGAGAGATCCCAACTGCTTAGATTCTTTCATAGGATTGCATTAAGTGGTGGTCGTGGTCTATATTAGATGTCCTGATACTAACTTGCAGGTTAGCAAGCTTTCTCCACTTAAGCATATTGTTAAAATACTGTTCGGAGCAATCAGATACGACTCTAGTCAAATGAAAAGAGGAGACATCCGCAGAAGGGTTTTCCGCTTTGCTCGCTGTTCACATCTTTTGTAGCAAAGATTATAGAATTTAGGGCCTAAATTTTAGGCATAAAATGGTATGGTACAAAGTACAATAGTTTTTCTGACAAGCTAATTAACAGAGACAGATAGTTGACATCAGTTAAATTCAGGGTATTCTAATATTTCTTACCATGACGCACAATTTTACTGGAAAATGTAAAAGTTAAGGTTAAGTTCGACTTTCAGTTTAACACAGCTAATTTATTACCTGAAATAAATTAAATTCTTAGCATATCGTGGACATGCCATGCCTAAACTTGTGCGAACTATGGCCTTCCACAATAGTTTCAGTAGTAGTTATATAATTTACGTGACAAATGATCCGATAGTCCACAGTAATCTGAGGGATGGCATGTTTTCATTGTCTGCAGTGCTATCAGCAGACTATCTGCAGTATCAAACGCAATGAGGCCACTATCACCACACAAATCCCTTGAGGAGATTATGTGTTCGGTGCACATTCCAAAATTATATCATCGCGTTCTCTGATATTTGATAAGTGATCACGCGAAATCCTTCGTCCTAATTAGGGCCAAAGTAAGCTCACTCTGGCTCGTCCAACTTCTCTAATTCAATCCCGGAAAAAAGGATTTTCCCGAATACCCTAAGTTTTTGATCAAATGATGCGTGCCTAGACAAATGGCACAACTGCTTATACAGCAGGGTCTCTGGTTTCATATCACGACGAGCCGGACGACAAAAGAATTTTGTCGATGCGAGACTCGTTCCAACATTCGCACATGTAGCGAGTGTGGTCTCATCAAGATCATGTTGTGCGTGGTGCCTCCGTGCATTTATATTTTTCTCTGACTGATTCCCTCGAAAAAATTTGCTAACGCTGCGGAATCTTTATTGGAAAGCTTACTACTGTCTTTTACTTCCACAAGGATATTCATGTATAATGCATCCTAGATTCTGGTAATAATACAAAATACAAATAAGTTAGTACTTATGTGCCTGAAACACATCTGCTAGCAGTCTGTCTTCTGACAAACGTATTAACCAGTCAGTTCCTTGGCACAAGTAGAAATAGAGAAGAAGAAATTTGAAGTGCCTCTGCTGATGTGAATGTAAACATGAAAAGGAGAAAATGGAACTGTTAAGGATTTTCACTATACTTAAAAGACTATGTAGCATTAAGTAGCTTTCCCTGAAGAAGAACAGTGAGAGGTTCAAAGAATGAGCAAGAATCCTTTCACCGCTTTCACTTTCCTTTACTACTTTACTGGTTTTTCTAATGCGTTTGTGTGCTCTTGCGGTTAGATGTGGAAAAACAATGAATGAAGTGGTGAAGAAAGAGATACAATATGTATGGACTTGCTAAGTACAACTATTCCTTAAGATTAAAATGTAACAACACTGCAGGATTGTTGTGTTATTAGGAATGCATGTTATTAACTTGGCGAAAAAAGAGAATTTTTCTTTATCAACTTAAGAATTCCGATCTTGTGCATTCACAGCTACATAAAGAGAGAATAGTGTGCTTAACACAAGATTAGCTTTTACTGGTTTTTCTAATGCGTTTGTGTGCTCTTGTGGTTGGATGTAGAAAAACAATGAATGAAGTGGTGAAGAAAGAGATACAATATGTATGGACTTGCTAAGTACAACTATTTCTTAAGATTAAAACGTAACAACACTGCAGGATTGTTGTGCTATTAGGAATGCATGTTATTAACTTGGCGAAAGAAGAAAATTTTTCTTTATCAACTTAAGAATTCCGATCTTGTGCATTCACAGCTACATAAAGAGAGAATAGTGTGCTTAACACAAGATTAGCTATACGGCTTCATTCCAGTTGCACAGCTAATGACAATATGATAAAGTTTGCAAGAGTCTGTCCGAAGTCAAATGGAGAAAGCACAACGGCACTAGTCATCACATTAATTCTGTATTACAAGGAACACAATTTGTTGATATAAAAGCATACATATTTATAAACATTGTCTAACTAGTAGTGCCCAGGGTAGGAAAAAGTGGTTGAATTTTTCTCCCCTAATTACTTGGCAATTGCTATGTTGCATTTCTTAAGACTATTGCTAGTGAAGTTGGGTTTAGGTGTCTGCTTCTGACAGAAGCTTGGGCTCTCCACATATTACTTATGAGTACCTGTATTTTTCGCAAAAATCGTTGTATTTTCCTTAGAACAAGCGGGAATTTTTTGCAACGCAAAATAATATTTAGGTTGTGGCCAGACGAGGTTAAGAGCTTCTCACTTTTAGCATAATAAAACAAGTCATGATAAAAGTATTAGCAAAGAAGTAATAGAATTTCAAGGGATTTTGCAAGATCAAATTATCTACACACAATATCAAACCATCTATCATTTCATTATCTCAACGTTTTCAGCGTATCTCGTTATCTCAGCGTATCCTAATTGTAGCTCTTTTTAGTTAGTTCCCTGGTTAGGTTAATTTGCGTTTGGTGTTATTTCTTTTTAAAGAATCAACAATGAACGGTTCCATTTTTACTTTCGAAATAATATTAAATTGAAACTGCATACTTTGCTGAAGAATACAGATAAAATGGAAATAAATGTGATGCACATGTTTTATGTAAGCGGCTATTTTCATTAATGAAAGAAGAAAGTTTACGTAACAGAAAAATAAAGGATAATAAAGCCCTCACAAATAGCACTACTTTACTGGTACGATTCAGCTGTAGGCTTTTTGAAAGCTCAACATCCTTCTTACAAATGATCGGAAATAATGACATTAGCAGGAAAATCGGAGTAAATATAAAGTGCACATGGGTTACCCCTTCAGATGCTCAATATAAAAGATGATGATAATGATGACGACTGTGTACCCTCCTGGAAATCTCAATTTCTTATGGAGCAATTGTAGCAATATACACGTGTTTGTGGGTAAGGTTTTTTCTCCTCAAGAAGATGAGAAATATCTCAAAATCACTGTAAGTACTTCTCAGTGAAGTCAGAAAGGCTAAGAACTTCCACTTGCAAAGAAGAAATGTGTCTGGCTTATAGAGAAATATGAACTTGTCACAAAACGCGGAGATGCCACACTGACGACGCTGCTACACAGAGACCCATGTCCCTAAACTTCTCTTCTCCCTAATATTCTTACACGCTTCCCTTGATTCTACTTGGCCTGAGTATTACGCGCTTCACAGCATGAAAACTTGAATGGTATGAAGGCTTTTGTGCAACTCCAGCACAGCACCCGACTCCAAGAAATGTCTAAAAATGAGACAAATGTTTGTGAGAAAATTACTTGCATTCGTAGCATTGTTACAAGTATAATCCATCCTTTTTCTTCGAGTCTATTTTAGCAGAAGAGAGGTATTTCCGTACTTTGGATTTCCAATTGAAGTGTGTAATGTAAGAAAATTTTCCATACAACTGCGTTACACACGATGACTACCAACTGCGGCGTCCATGGTGCAGTGCACTTACCCCATATGCCAATAAGTATTTATGGCGTGTAGCTGGTGTCCGGGTGGTAGTGAAAAAGGAGATAGCCATTTGTACAATTCATCTCGGTCGTAATAAAAAAAACTGTACATTCCATTTATTCTTGGTTGAAAACTGGAAACGCAGCGGCAACACAACCACGGTGGCTGGAGACTAACAAGTGAATCATTATTTCAGAAAGATATACCGATTACCACATTAAAGTTGCTTACAGCTCTTATACAAACTTGTGACTTGGATCTTGAAATGATAACTAAGCAGAAAGTACTGAACAAAAGCTTGACGTTATTGAGTAAAAAGAGAGAGAAAGTGCAGTGCTACGCACAACTTTTTTCACTGTTTTAACTTTGAGAGGAAAGTTGTAAATCAATGTATTCTTATTGTGCGTAGAAATCTCTGTGAAATAAAAGATGAGTGGGCTTTAACGGTTTAAGCACTAAATAAATATTAGTTTACAAAAGGAACTGTCTCTAATGGTATGTCGTTGACTTTATTCTGCGGAATGTTGAATGTCGTGATTTATTTTTTGTTTTAGAACAAACTACTATTAGTTTATGGAATGGCTAGTGGGGATGGAGTAAAGAGAGTGTTGATGCACAAATCTTTAATGCATTGCGAGAAATTAATAAAATCATAGAAAATTCCAAAGAAATGGTCTCTGTGAGGAAACCTTCAAAGAAATAGTAGGTGTTTTACGTAATGTTGGGGGCTCCAAGAATGAAATTTAAGTGGAAAGTTTTAAAATGTCTATATTTCTTTGAAATGCCCTCTCCATTATCAAGATAGCTTGTGCTCTTGTGTTTTTGGGTTCATTGGAAATTCGTTATTTATAAGACACAAACACATTACCCTTTAACAAGTTGCCAAAGACTATTCGCATAACATAAAAATCGGTATTGATAACAGAATATAATTCTGATTTCCTGGAAGACATAACCAAAGAGAGAAAGCAGATTCGAAAAAATGGAACAACAAAGAGCCGTGAACGACAGAAAGCAGATATTTATATGAGCGAATTTCAAAGTGAATGTGAAACAGAAAAGATGGATGATTCCAAGAAAGTGAAAACTATTTTATTTTAATGACATTGCACTGAATTCAGAACATGATTTCAGTTCCTTTTGCCACTCACCTTGCCAAATGTTGAATTCCCAAAATGCTGAGATGGGAATGGTTCCTGACACACTTGGTTCCCTTCGATTGCATTCTTTCCAGTTTTTTAAACTGATAGATCAGGTGTAAAACAAAGAAAGTCACTTTGGTGCACTTCCTTTCACATTACATCTCGAGATCCTTTTCCGTAACTGAAATGACCTTATCAGCAAGTCATGGTGCAAAAACGAAGTTACCTGGTATATTGCTTTTGAGTAAAACGATAAGTAAAACGTGCTCATCGACAGGTTTCGATCGTTCTATTCTAAGAGCCATCAGCTAAAATCCCTGGAAAGAAATGGGAAGAGTACACGCAAAATTTTCCTCCAATCTTTGCCATAATGGCAATAACCATTGAGGAAAGCACTCTCCAAGGTATAAAATCGGAGCAACGATGGATCCAAAAAAGGATCTTATCTTCCATTTAGAATGGGCAAGGAAATGGTTCAGATGATTGTGATATGACTGGATTCAAAGGACGAATGGATTGTCCAAAATTGTTATGTTCAAAGAAATAAGTATTCCGTTATATTGCAGTTATTTATATTTAATGTGGTCAGTTAATATAATTGACTTAATTGTGGTACTTTTTTCAATTGCTATTTAGTATTTACGGAGACTTTCTACATAAAATGTTTCTTGTTTAATTACAGATTACGTATTGACTTGAAGGGACGCATTCGTTATAAGAGGAAGCAAAATTATATGACCTTAAGGTAAGCAAAACATCATCAATTCTATACTTTAGAGAAAATATTAATAGCTCTAAACCTCTCTATAATACTATCCAATCAATAACATTCCTAAAGTACAAGTTCCTGTCTTATTTTCTTTTACAAACTTGTAAAAAACTAAATGAAATGCTGCCAGCTCAGCGAGATTAAATGAAGCTTCCTTCGAAATTACAAGTGAGCGTTGACTTTTTATAGTGCGTTTAGGATAGTCTAAACTCGGGATAAAAAGAATAAAGCATTCAAGTAGCTGTAGCCCTTTTTATAAGTGTGTCGTCTCACTCACGTGTGTCCTTATGTCAGCGTTAAAGTTGTGACATGAAATGTTAAAAAATTCTGTAACTACAGTGTAAACCAGTAGAATGTTACCACATCTTAGCTGCTTTCACTTCCCTAAATTTGTTGGGTTGAATGCGTCTAAACGTCTAGGCGCTTAAACCCACCATATATTTTAAAGATTCTTTTTGCTGACTTGGCGAAATGTAAAAGGGCACGAAATGAACTCGTTCATGCGTAATGTTCTATTTTCATACTGTCTTCATGGCTTGGGTTTCATCGAAGACGTAAAATCACCCACCACGTTGATTGATTGATTAGTATTTGCGTATTGGTACTCGTAATGATGTATTCATTTCACTGGAAATATTTATTTTTATATTAAATTGTTTATTGTAGTGGATGATATCTGCAATCAATGTCACAGGGATTATTTTACAAGAGGTTCATTATACCCTGAGTTTTCTCTAATTTCTCAAAAAGGATGTAACTCTACTATTTTTCTGTAGTCAACTTTTGAGCTCTTTAAGACGTAAGCCAGCGGATTTGGCTACATAATACCTTTTCATCCCATGACACATTAAACTTGTATTTAATCCTCTAATATTAAAACTGAAGTTCAAGTTGCTGAACAATAAATGCGCATCTTTTTATGTATCTTTTTTTAATGTAAACTTCACTAGCTTTGTTGTAAAATTTTTGTTTTCTTGCTTTCTCCATCATAGTTGTTGGAATAAATGTTGGTTGAATGACCTCTCTAAATGTAAAGCAACACTTTAATTTTTTAATTTTATCCAGACACAATGTTAGTCCTTTTGATCTTGTTCAGATGTATCGTTTGTTATTCAATCCGTCTATAAACAAAAATCTTTTTGTTGTAGAGATTACAATGCGTGAGCAGATATTGGACATAAATCAATGATTTTTTCCTTTTCCACTGTTACTCGCGTAGAGCTTCAAATTACTTTCCATTTTCACTGTAATCCTTTCTTGCGAGAATACACAAAGGAAACTTTGATATAGACCAGTTGAACAATCAAAGGGTTATGCGTAAACCTGCGTTCCGGAACTTCGTGAAGTTTTACAATGTGCGTATCAACACGAGCAATGTTGAGAAAGGTGTGCATTTGTTTGCATACAAATCCATTTTCGGAAATCTGAAAAATCCTCTGTTCAAATAATACGAATAAATAGATGCAAACAGATCGAGACCAACAGATTTAAGAATTTTTGTTGTACGAAATCATCAAAACAATTCTTTTAAATTCGCATTATGGTTTCGCCTTGCCAGCATTTCATTAACGATGTTCCTGTAAAAGTGTTTACACCAAAACCCGAAATCCCGAAAATGTAAGAATTCTCGTTGTACGAAATCATCAAAACAATTCTTTTAAATTCGCATTATGGTTTCGCCTTGCCAGCATTTCATTAACGATGTTCCTGTAAAAGTGTTTACACCAAAACTCGAAATCCCGAAAATGATTGCGACCAAGGTACGCAATACCCACATGATCTCCAAGTGCTACAAGCTATAAATGGAACAGTCTTTCACAGACTATTAGCCCATTTTATTGTGATACAGTGAGGCAATTGACCCTTAAACTTATTCTGTTGTTGTTTTCAAGTCATAGAATGTGGTGTTGAGCTAGTAAGGAAAGGGCCTCTCATCATATTGTCATCATCATGAGAGAATTGCAGTGGGGCTTTCACTCCTAGTCTGTAAGAGGCAAGAGGCCTGCAGTGGTGGTGGGGAAAGTGACGATGATGGGTAAAAGGGATAGAAAGAAAGCCATTTCAAATGGCTTTTGAGGGCTATAAAAGTATCAGACCTGACTTGTGGAACACGCTACCCCTCTAAATATATCCCGAGCAGTTAACCTTTTAGCGATACATAACACTATCACTTCCCTCTCTAATAACGCTTTTAAGCAAGGACTGGGAGCTCTACGGGTATTGTGGAGGATGTGAAGAGCTTACGAAAAGGATAAAATGATGGTATTGTGGCACTCTCTCTGTGTATATAAACGGCAATATTCACTATCTCAAAAACTCATTTCTGACGATCTGCAGCATAATAAACGTTTCAGCCATAGTGCGAATAGATGCAACTGAACATTTATTTAGTACCTTTTATATTGCTAAATAAATGCAGCTTTCCATTGTCAGCACAGGGTTTTTGAAGATGAAACATATTGCTTCATGAAATTCAGTCTCTGAAAATTAGAGACTGAATACTAAATGGTCTATTTTGTTATTAAATCATTTTTCTAATACAAAATCTTGCATAAAATTTTACGTTTTTTCTAATAAATTAATTGCAACATTAAATGGATTGGGTTACTTCTAACAGTATCTACATTGTGTATGCGAATGTTCAAATTCCCCCTTGTCCTTTGTACTTTCTCCTATAATATATCAGGCAGAAATTGAGGCAAATTTTTTTACTTTATGCTCGAGTTAACCTTGGACAGGAAGTAACCTTAAAGATAACGAGGTCGTGCCCCTTTTGAATTTCCTTTGTCACATATTTGCATAATTTGTTATCATTGGTTACGAAATCAGATGTAAACAAGCATGTTTTATATAGATATTATCCAATATTACCTTGTGCTTATCCCGGCGAGATTGAAACAACAGCTAACAAGTGGATTTTTGAATTTTGAAATCGACATGAGCCAGCAGATTTAATAACATATTATCAAGGATAATAGAATATAGAATATATATGCATTTTATGTTCACAACTAAATTTAGTGAGGTCATTCAGTGGCTGAGTGATTGTGGACAAGGACTCGACTCTATAAATTTACAATTTGTAAGTTCACTGTTCATTATCAAATGAATTATATGTCCCATTCAGAGTTATTCCTTTCAGTTATATTGCAAATTTTTAAGTGGATATTCTAGCCAGATGAAACGTCTAGACATAGTAAAGTGAAAGTGTAATAAAAGCCAATGCAGTGTTAAGATTAGGAGAAGCTCTTATTTTAACGCAGAGATATTGTAATACAACCGGAAATAAAAAGTTAACTATTCATAAACTATTGAATGCCATTGTGCAATGAATTGGATTATGGGGCCACTCGAAAGTACACTTTCTTGTTTTAATAAGCAAACTTTGAAAATGAAAACTGTTATTATTTAGTTATATTATAACAACTTTCATCTTCAAAGCAGCGTGCAAAATTCTATATAATATTAAATAATTTCCAAATATAAATTTGCAATACCAACAATGCAGATGTGCAGACTAATGATTTTATATATCAAATACCCCCGCCTGATAAACTACGAGTATATTGTTGAATGAGAAAGGGTTTTTTCTCTGCAAAATTAATTTTGTAAAAATATACAACCATGTGGTGCTATTAGCATTGTGCGGGTATTATTGTCCCGCAGTTTTATGGAATTTGTGTGGTTTCACAACTTCCTGTGTCGCTTATTTGCGAACATTTGGAAAAACTTAGCTTAAGAACATTAGTCAAACAAATAATAATATATAGATACAAAAGCAGAGAGAAGAGTAAACAACGCAGTATGAAACAGAAATGCTGTGTGTTTAAAATCATCAAAGATGTACTTACTCGAGTGAAATCTTCCTTCAGTTCTTGGCTCCCGCGGTAAATAGCAGTTCGTAGTCGCTGCTCTTCATGTCCTTTACATAATATGCCTCTTGGTTGTAATTCAACTTGAAATAATTTGATTTGCTGCTTTCTTGGCACACTTCT
>JAHZMU010000305.1:0-12212 GCA_027743725.1 Rambutsinella grinnellia | reverse complement strand
CTCTCAAAGTTAAGTAGATTTCCCTTGAGTGCTTTCTAAATGAGTTTGTTATGAGGGGAGCTGTTATTTCTTGGTTTTGCTTCAAGCTCTGTTGTCTTTTAGTAAAGATGTAAAGAAAATTGGCATAAGTATCTATTACTCGGTTGAGTAGTTTGCATCTTTTTCCTCTATTACTAAATCGTTTAATATCTTCACTAGCCATACGGAACTACCTACATATTTACTATTCGCTAGTATATCAATAATGGAATTCCTGCTGAATAACCCGGATATTATTGTGGCATACGGAAAATATGCATATATCATTTTTAATATTTTAGTTCCTCGTTCTGCACTATTTAAAGTGTGAAGATATGCACACAGCGATTGCTCTTATATCAAGGAAAATATATGATCCATATGTATTTTTTAAATTTGCAGATCGAAAGGAGTCAATCTCGTTGAGATTGTGGATCGCAATGGTTCAGTGCTCTTTACATCATCGAGCAAGAGTGGAGAAGCTGATGCTACAAGTCCTACTGCTGGGTTGGCAAACTTCCGTCCAATAATTGCCTTTTCTCCTGTTGCCAATCTAACTGGTAAGCCTTTCGGTATTGTCATAAACTCTGACCTCACCAACTTTCACCAGGGTTTTCTGACGCGACTACATCTTTATGAGTTTTTTCTGTGTCACTTACACATCGTGCGAGAACAGAGTTTGCTGGTGGAGCCAACGCAGATTGGGAAAACAGGCCACATGAAGCTCATTTGAGCATAAAGCTTATAAGAAATAGTAGTGTCCATCGGAAAATCTTTCTTTTTCCTATTGACAACTATGCTTAATAAATATAAGGGGAGAAATTGGAATAAGATTATGGATACATAGTCCATAGCACATCCTCAGCTTTGGGAATTTTTTCTGGGATGGTGTGTCTTATTCTAAGCTCTTTCCAACACTTTCTCTGAAATAACGAAAGACATTGTGAGCAAAATAAATTCACTTACAGTATTATGAATTAGTTACATTATATCATAGAAGGCTTAATACTATGGGATTGACTTAATGGGTTTTTGCCTGGCTTACTTTTCCTCTCCCACTGATGGGATTACACTTCCNTAAATATAAGGGGAGAAATTGGAATAAGATTATGGATACATAGTCCATAGCACATCCTCAGCTTTGGGAATTTTTTCTGGTTGGTGTGTCTTATTCTAAGCTCTTTCCAACACTTTTTCTGAAATAACGAAAGACATTGTGAGAAAAATAAATTCACTTACAGTATTATGAATTAGTTACATTATATCATAGAGAAAGGCTTAATACTATGGGATTGACTTAATGGGTTTTTGCCTGGCTTACTTTTCCTCTCCCACTGATGGGATTACACTTCCCTGCTAACCCAGATCAGAGTTACGACAGAGTGGGGAAAATTGATACAATATGCAATCAATATAGACGTAATGCTATCCTTCCGATTAAAGCTAGCTAATAAAGAGTAACTAACCAAAAAGTTTTTATTGGGTAGAGAAAATGAGAAAAGAAATCAAAGACTATGAGAGCCAATTTTTTGGGGTAGTAAGAGCACTTCGTTTGTCCATTTGGGAATATAGGAATGAGATGTTAAGAAGTTTCTATTGCTCTCTGTAGATCCTCACTACTCTCAAAACTAGTGGTTTTCTTAACATGTAAATTTTATATGAGCTGTGAAAAAATAAAAGTTGGCCTTTCACCGCACTGGGATACTTTTGTTCTTTGCACAGCCCTTAAATCTTTCTAAATAGCAGGGCTCTTGCTCTACAAAAACCCTGAAAGTTGGTGGGAAAGTGTTAAAAAATATGTGACTAGCTTTGGTCATTCGCGGTTGACCACTTTATAGCTCTTTTTATCCTTGTGGAATATGAGGAGAAAAACGTATTTATGTAAAGAAACAAGGAACTTTTTTTATTCTGGATGATTGCCCTACAGGGACACTTATTTATGGGCTGTATGGTCGAGCAGAAGATTTAGACTTTCTCCAGAGGTCCAACATCGTCCTTAACGGATCAGTACTATTACTTCGCTTCAGTAAAATACATCCATCAATAGTGGTATGACAATTTCACCTTCTTTCTTACTAGAAGTAAAGGCCATCACTGTAAAAAATTTACTACGATCAACATCAAACTCTCCAGCTGGAGAAAGTTTTCTTCTTGGAGCATTATTGAATGAAAGTTTTTTTTTGTGAGGACATAAAACATCCATAAATTGCGGTAGTATATCGTATCGAAAATGAAAAATTTATGACTTTGTTTTCCTCTTTATTTGGCCCTTCTACCTTGTGACATGCCGTCCTTTATTTGTGGTTACTTAACCGGTTTATTATTTACGACTTGCTATGAGAGCAATAATAATTCACGTTTACAAACTCGCATATTTCACGTCCAGGATATTGAATGTGTATGGAATGTGTTTTAGAGTGCAGTGGCAGTGTCGTATGGGATCAAAGGAATTATATTTTACCCTGACCCTAAAGATATGGGACCGCACTTTCCCTCTACGGCTGTCCGTTGGAGTTCATTAGCATCACTAGAAAATATTCACGAGGTGCAGGTATGATAAAAGATGAGTTTGAAGAAAATATATTTCTTTACCGCTTTTTTTACAACTATTGGAACTGAAAAGACCCTTTATCTTTGATGGATTGACAGAGACACCGGGGAAAGTTTCTCCTTCCTTCCCACACCATCAGCTATAGTGATGCAGAGCAACTGTTTAGGTACTTGGGAAGCACTTCTTCAGCCCCAAACCATGTGATATCATCATGTGTATTGTATTTCATTGACTAATATTATCATTCTTGCCTGATTTTTTTTCAAAGATGGATAAGACAAAGCCGTGGGAGCAAGCGAGCTCCTCAAGATTGGCAAGGGGCCTTGAAGACAAGTTACTACTTGGGCTCCAGTTTACAAGCCCCTTCACTTCCATTTTCAGTTCGACTTCGTACCTTCAATGAGCCAAAGACTAGTAGCGTTTTCAACGTGGTGGCCGCCATTCCCGGAGCTTGGGAGAGTGACAGGTGAGAAAAATGTGTTTCTCTGCCCCGCTGTGTTCTCAGTTCCCTTTTGTGCTATGCTATATCTCCACCTTACACACTCATTCCTTTTGTCCCTCTAGAAAGCATTCTTTTACATGTCTCATCGTGATCAATTTTTATGTGAAAACTGCTGTTTTCTCTCCTTATACTCATTCTTCACTCCAGCTCCTTCTCATCTATATAATATGTGGAGTTTAATAACTTACATTTATGTGTAAAAGTAGAATTGCTTCGTGAAGAAACCTGGGGGAAATCGGCAAGATTCTGGAGAAAGCATTTCTCCTTCTTCGAATTCATTTAGTTCGTATTTCTCTTTTTTTATATTTCAACACCACTTCCAATCCAATAGACTTCATGTAAGAGAGAAATAACAGCTCTCAGATAGACAAAAGTGAGGTGCTCTTCTACATCCTGTGTAATCTCCACATATTTTCTTCATCACCTTGATTTATAGCAGGGACGTAACGAACATATGAGGAACTGGTAGTTTCAGACCAAGAAAAATTTCCTCTGATAATTTGTGCGCTCTTCCCCGTTATAGTCTTTAGTTTTAAGTAAAAGCTATTCTTTTTGTGCGAAAGAAACCTATGGGAACTTTACACTCTAGTCAGTCAAGAAGGAAGTAAATTGAAATTTCATATTATCTCTGCTTTATTACACCCCTTTTGTTTTTCACTCTATTGCGTGTGCTAAAAATGCGTAAGTCTTCCACCTTTATCCTATGCCATTGTCTTGGGTTCTCCATAAGGAAAGCTCATTTATTAGACTTTCTCCCTTCGTTTCTCTCCTCTTTCAATGTTATTGTTTCCAGAGACGAGAGAGTGAAGATGACTGCATGCAAATGTAATGTTTTATATAAGATAAGCTGAAAAAAGGAATCCTTCAGGTATGCTATTCAATAGAGTTGAAGATTCATCATCTATGCGATATGACAGGAGAAACATCTGGAAAGACTCGGTGTTTTGACTGAACCCTTTTTCATTAAATACTCTATCTTTGCTTAAACTAGAAATGGCTATTGTCTCAATATGCTCGAGGCTGAGATGGGCTGGAACTATATAGCCTTGTCAAGTGCCTTAATAGGAGCCTTTTTCTAAGGAAGTTTAAAAGCATCAGCTATGCCATTTAATATAAGTCAGCGAAATGAAAAGAAATGTGGAAGAGGTTGGCTCACCTGTCCTCAAGCTATATGATAAAATGAAAACTTGTCTGTTGATTTTTCCCTCTCTTATATACAGCAAGGGTTTCCGGCTCGAGGAACTGAAAATAGGGCAGGTAAATACTGAAAAATACTTTTCTCAGGAAATCCAAGGCTATCTTTAGTGGACTATACAGCTTGAAGAAATGTACATTCTCTTCATTCACTTTATAAGATAGTTACTTAATAAATGACAGGGAAATAACTAGCTTCACTAGCAGAGAACAAAATTGTAAAATGTCATTTATCAACTTTTTCATGAAAAATTAGACAATGACAAGTACCTACATCTGTCTGATTCGCTGAGTCTTTCACTTTCACTCTGTGTTCTTTTATCATTTCTTTCCCCCTTCTCATCTCACTCCATTTACAGCTCCGTATCTTTTCAATTCTCGACTGTGCTTGGGTTCTAGTATTCTCATCATTATTTTTTTTCTCTATAGCATTTGCATAATATTAGCAACATCATACATCTCAGCATTATGTAGGATATCTGGCATAAAATTTGATGAACAATAGCGGATTTTTCTCATTTCGCTGACTTGCTTTAGCAATGATCATTTATGCGTGGAGGTAAAAGCGAGGAAATGAAAACGAAAAGTCATTATTAAGGCTTGAGGAAAAGGTGGGAAGGGGATATGAAAAATTTCTAAATTATATGAAAATGGAGATGAGGAAAAGTATTCAGAGATTTGGAGCAAAAGCTGTCGTGATGTCACTCACCTTTTGCTTCCGGTGTGCATAATGTGAAACTGCTAACGATTTTTCCAAGTCTATACAGGAAAGGAAGTGGGTTGGGTTGAATTGATTTTTTTCGATTTAAGACACACTTCCATTTGCGCGTGTAGTAAAAGTAAACTCAGACTTTGTAATTTTTATGCTTTATATCTTGATTCGATGTGCAAATACAGAATTCAATTCATTCATAGCCACCTTACCTGAATACAAAATCAAGCCGAACAGTTCAATTAGACTAGACAAGGTTAATACTGATGAAAAGTTACTGGGTCGAGTTATCTCGTTTCGCAGAAATTGGCGCTTGGTGTTTAAAGGTAAATGTATTGTAATTGACGGGAATAAAATTATCGGAGCTGTTCCGAAATGGATGAAATTTTTTGTCTATTATGAAGCGCTCAATCAACTTTCTCTTGTCAATATAATTATATAGCAGGAATGTTTGCAATTTGCAATTATTCAAAGTGCAAATTGATGCTTGTGCTGAAAGCTCAGCAAAAAATCTTTTACGTTTTGCAAACGGGTTAAGCGATGTCAGCATATCTTTCTGTAATGAAATAGTTTTGCTTTCTAGGCCACCCATGCCAATATGTATAGTATATGGCTATGAATATAAATTTTAAGCTATTTTCTCCCCACATGATGTCTATTTTTGGTTGTCTTCTTATTCCAGATATGTGGTAATTGGATGCTCCCACGATTCCTGGTCGTACGGAGCAGGAGACCCGGGGATTGGGCTTGCTGTGCTTACAGAGATTGCTGAAAAGTTTTCTCAAGCAGTTCAAAAGGGCTGGAGACCAAGACGATCCATTTTGTTTATTTCTTGGGATGCGAATTTGTATGCATCATCGGGAGTGTCGCATTGGATCCAGGTGAGAAGCATTTTGATATCCTAGCACTGTCTTTTTCTCTTGGTTTTTTGTGTACACTTTTACTTTACTAGTATTATCCTCGGGAAATCGGTTGGACAGGTAGTCACCTAACTACTGGAGAAAATTGTCTTCGCTACGGAAAAACCCTGATACTGTTTACGAAGGGATATTCCTCTCATTTTAGGTCGTGTTAAGCTTTAAAAATCGTAGGGAGATTGAATGCCCACTGATATTATGGTAACTCTCCCATTTATTTTTCTTCTTGTTTGTGTTTTTTTGTATATGTTTACCCGGACACACTCTACTTCCTTTCACAACTGAGTTTCTCCAGATTTCTCCGTTCCTACCTCCTGAATGATTCGTCATTCTGACGGGTGTCGTTTTTCACATGTTATATAATAGCGTTCCGGCATCACTGCAGTCCCATTATATGTAAATTGTGAATGGCAAGACGTGTAGAGAAATGGGATGAAATGAAGCTAAAGAAAAACTAACTCAGTCTACTTTATGATTGTCATGTGCAATATGAGTTATATATGAATGTTTTGGATGTAAATACACGAGATCCAACTTGGAAATATTTTATTTGAATAGAGGAAGAATAATCTCTAGTTGACAACGGATATAGGTGTGAGTCAAGTGTATATGAAAAAGGTGTACTTAATCAAAATATTTTCTTTGGAAGAAATAAAAATATGGGAAAGCTATAAGATTAGTGAATACTCCGAAAGGAGAAAGTGCACAATGGTATAAAGTTAGGAAACTAGTTCAGTAGAATTTCGAAAATAGCGTATATTTTCTTGACTATTTTATACGAGTAACACTACTAATTTTATTGGGATTATTACAGGAGCACCACTTTGAAATCTCGACAAGAGCAATTGCGTAAGTCGATAACTTTCTTTTTTACTTTCACCGTGACAGATAAGTCATGTATGATTTTTTATAGGTACGTCGATCTAAATCGCATCCTAATGGGTAATCAAACCCTCAACGTATTTTCCTCACCTTTATTGCGAGACATAGCAAGAAAGGCAATATTACGGGTGAAGCACGCCGACGACTATCGGGGAAAGTCTTCTAGTGGAGGAAAGTCAGGTGGAAATCCAATTCAATACTCGTCAATCGTCAGACCTGATGAACCTTCGTTTGCCTTCTTGGGAAACTTGGGGATACCGTTTATAAGGATTTGTGTCTCCAACAGCCCCGCGGTAAGCAAATGTTGCCCTCCTTTCCTTCTTCATTAATTAAGTAGTTGTAAATATAAGCATAAAAACTGTATTTAGGACAAGTATCAAAATGCTAAAAATAAAAAGGCTCATCCAACATCCAACTCACCAAATTCGCAATCAATTACCTCCATTTTTTAAATGTTTTGTTTTCAAAAGTACATCAATCTACCATCAGCATCTACTAAATTAGTTTCTAGTTCTCTATTTGTTTTTCTCGACAAAAGGTCCGTGCTCAGCAAAGCGTATGAGAAGCGTACCTATGATAATTCTTAGAATTACGCTTTTATCTTCAGGCTTCATGTGCTCCATAATGATGATACATTTTGTAACTCTCATACATTTCTAGATTCTCTAGAGTACTCTCCCTCTTCAATTTGAGTTAGTCATCTGTGCAAAAAATGCTATATATTTCAAATTACAAACAAGCTTGCAAACAACTAGCGCAGGATAAAGGATATGCTTTATGTACAAAAGACATTGCAATTACGAAACAGCTCAAGTTGAAAAATTGGAACAGTAACTCAATTCTTTCGGAAGGGAATACCATCTTCATGTCCTTTATGCAGGAAGTAACTCAACAGAGGATAATCATAGACAATTGTATCAGCGAGAACTGATTGCATTGAACTCGTTGTTTCGCTGCTCTAGATTTTGAGAGGTTGAGAGTATAGTTGAAGCGTTCATTATAAAGAAATTTATTTGCTTGTGTGCCTAGTATTTGTCTACTTCCTGTAGTAGATATGCCTTGTTACCTACCTGGAAGGTGAAGCTTGAAAAAATAACTAGACTGAAGGCTAAATGCAAGAGTGCTCTGCTTATGGAAACGTGTAATAAATATGTAAAATAACTTATTACTTTCCTAGGGGAATGATTATCCTTTGTTCCATACGTCGTTCGACACTTTTGAAAACTTTGTGAAGATGGTGGATCCGAACTTAAAGGGAGCAGAAACTATAGGTGAGTAATATTAATGTGCATTTGCATTTTTATAGCATGAACCGTGTCCTCTGATCTGGAATTTTCAGTGCGCGTTGTGCATTTCCTGCATTTTGGATTGAAACGCTTAATTAATTTGTTCTGTAACTCTTTGTCGTCAAGTTGTAGGGACCCATGAAAAATGAAATAATTATGAATACATTATATGAAATGACTCATTTTGCTATAAATGCAAACAGAGAAATATACTTTGTCTTACATGACTAATAATAGCAAGGGAGAAACTTTCTCTACTTGAAAAAAACGTGGTCACAGAGTCGATAATGTCACTAATGGTGGTAGATACTGGTTTTCATCACGTACGAAAGTTTTTTTTATATTTTCAGAGGAATAATTTTTTGAAACTTGGATCCCCCTCCTTCCCAATTTTAGTGGGAAAATTATTAAAAGTAAAACTATACGTGTTTAGATTCGCTATGAAATGAATGACACATCCATTGGTGGTGTTTAACGAGTAAAACTCTTGGAATTTATAATGAGTTGTGGAAAGTTTTTATGGGAAGTAATGGGATTCTATGAAAAATCATAGTTGGGGCACATTCTACCATTTTCCAGAATGAAACGCATCAAAATTGGAGAAGATGTGAACATTTTTATCTGTCTTCTTGCAAAACTAGCAGTTTTCAATTACTATAGACAAACAAATTGGCACACCTTTCTCCGGAAGAAAAGGCTCGTCACTTTCACGAATGAATTCTCATTTTTAATTCTAAAGCAGACGTGACATCAATTAATTAAAAATAAGTGATGTCTGGAAAACCAAAAGGGAGAAAAGTTCCCGGATTCTTTTATTTTTCATATAAAATATTTCAGATCAATTTCCATAATGATTTACAAGGAATCCTTTGCGACTACTTTTCACGTAAAAGTTTTCCATCTGTTTAGACATACCTTGTTAGTAATTGGATGACTTTGTAAGGAAAAGGCTGGAGAAAGTTGCAAAATATTTTGTTTCTGATAAAAAGTTATAAAGATATCTGGTATAAAAGGAGACAATCGACATTATCATAAGCAAACATAAAAGTAAACTGATATACGCAACTTCTCTCTCCACTCATCCCAAGTGATTCTATTGAAGACGGATAAGTTTTCGAATAACTTAATATTATTTAGGGATAGGCGTTGAGCGCTATTGTGTTCGACATAGCATGTGCTTTCTTTCCGAGGTTGTTAACACGTCAATTTAGATGCTCCTTCATTCACTTCCCGCTTTGATTGCTTCCTAGCTCTAGCTCAGCCCCGAGAGCATTGGCGAAATCTAATAGTTTGCGTGTCAGTTTTCCTGTGAGAAAGAGAAAATTGAAGCTATAAGCTATGTATCTAAAAGTATACGAGCTATAAGTTTTTGAGGAAGTCGGGCTAACACCACCATTAAAAAAGTTTTGCTATCACCTTAAAAACAGATTGTTTTCTATTGGATCTTTCTGTTGAGGATGATGTGTCGTAATCTTTTATTTGCAGGAAGGATAATCTCAGAAGTAATAGTGTTACTAGCTGATTCGGCCGTGCTCCCTATAAATGTTGAAGACTACGTGGTGGATATCCAGAAAGCGTTTAGTACCTTTATGACTCATTATCAGGGGGATTTGCAAAGGGCAAATTTATCGATTGGTAAGTTAAATAACAGTTTCCTTGATTTTTATGAGCTCTTCGATACTTATTGTGGAGTAGGGAATAATAACCTTTGAAGGAGCAAGGGTAAAAAATGAGTTTTCTTGAATAACGATGAAAGATAGATATTCCTTGATGAAGATTATACTACCTTGGATGAAGTGTGTAAATTAATAGCGAGTGCTACACAGTATAATACGTTTTGTTAAAGTTTGTTTTCCTCTACGAAAGTTTGAAATGTTAAAGTTTTTGCCATTTTATTTACACAGCTTATCTTCAAGCGGCAGTCATGAGGCTGGAAGTGATTGGGGACAACTTCCACACGGATCTGCATAATCGTTCCGTAATTAATCCTGAGCATGAGATTATACCTTCGCCACCATCTCCCTCTCACAGCTTCAAGACAAAGTGAGTGTACATTATTTAAGCTTAATATATTATTCAATATGGCAGAGCTCACTCGGACTGTGGACGACGGAGGGATTATTGAGGGAGTTGATGAATCCAGCAACTCTAAAAGAGAAAATGAGCTAAACACGTATCATTAGTCAGGATAGTAAAAGAGAAAATGGGGTTGATTTATGAGAGCAATCTTGGCTGGTTTAATCCTTCTCGCCGTCGGTTGAGTCTGCTTGTATATTCAAAAGCAATTGCATACCTGACAGGTCTTTTGTAACAAGTTATTCAATGGAGGTGTTCTTGGCGTTTCCATTTACTTTTCTGTAGGAAACCACTCCTTCACCGGATCTTGAATGACAAGTTGATCGAGGTGGATCGCACGTTTCTTTCTCGCAGCTCGGAGGCTTACAAGCACCAAGTTCTTGGATTTGCCACGACGATAGACGACATCCCCAGTGGAACAGGCAGCTCCGATCTCTATCAAGCTAATAATATGTCCATGTCACTCCAACTCTACTTCCCTAAATTACGAGCAGCCTTGGATTGTGGGAGAAGAGCCATGGCTCAGGCCAACTTGAGGAGGGAAACCTCCAGAGATTTTGGCAGTGGAGCTAATTTACCTAATACTAGGAACAACTATCCTTTAAACGAAGAAGACGCCCATGACGAGCTCGATCAACAAGATTTGGAGAGATCTCACGATCGGATTCACAAGAGTAACCAGAGTGTTGGTAGCTATCCGTCTCTCGTGAACTATAGAACATCATTTATTACAGATCCCTCCACGTGTCGTGATTGGCGGTATGTGGCTTCACAGAAAATAGCCAGTCTTACCAGAGCATTGGATGCGACTTCAGCAGTTTTACAGAGTCCTTTACTTCCGGAGGAAAGTGAGTAGAAATGGGAAGAAAAATGGAAATTGATTTTCTGTCATTTCCGCTCTTCTCGGAATTACTTCCGTTTCAATTCTCACCCCAAAAACAATGTTTAAATTATCATAGTTTCTTGCTAGCTAGTTAGGTATGTAAATTTAAGATATAATAATAAGCGTGGGTATTTAAACACTATTTTATCTTCGATGTTAGATATTTTGTGTCGACTACAATGACCAGAAAAATGTGATGAGAATCTATGTATTCGTATATAAAAAATTAAAACTATATAAACTGTAAATCATGTACAAATTTTATTTTTATGATAATTTTATAACAAGCAATATATTAAGTCGCTTTAAATGTATACTTAAATTGTGATTCACAATTTGTGAATGGTTCGACCAAAATATTCGTATGAATAATTGCGTAGCGAGATATATTAAGTAATGAGCGTTATGAGCAATTAATATTCGTGGTTATACGTAAATTGAATTCACAAACTCGTTAACAAAATTATTCGTAACATTTAAATCTGGTAAATAATTTCAAATGGTCAAACAAATACCTGTCTTTTATGTACGTAAGATTAGTAAGCTGTATCTTTCTGACTATCATTCTCAGTTTGAAAATGGTTATTATACGATAAAAACTGAACTAAACGTTCAGAATCACGGTCAAAATATTCAATCTGGGATAGCTTTTTTGCCTATCCCTGGGACAATATTATCAGAAAAAATCTCGCAAGTATTTTGTACCATACCGACTTGTGTAAATAAATCGGAACGTATAAATTTTCTGAATTTTGGACATTTTTATCAATTCGCTTTATCTGCTATTGGTTGAGCTGTGAAAGTCAAACTTCAAAATCACTTTCTCCGTTGAACTAATTAGTGAAAGCGAACTTCATTGTCGCTGGCATTGGGAAATGTATCACGTTTACGGACATGACATACGACATCGTCCTTCAAGCAGACGCTGAAATACATAAAACATTCCATTATTCGTATAAAATCTGAAGTATGCAATATTAAATGTGAATTCTTTTCCAATTACCATTTTGTGACATGACCATACTTAAAAAATAGGTCTAGACTACTCTTCTGTTTCCGAGAAACTCTGCATCCGCCTGGAATTGTGATTGTTCCAGAAGACTGGCTCGGCTTGGTTAGTAAGCTTTCATTATCTTGGGAATCCAATGGTATCCAATCCACTTCTAGTAACGTCATAAAATCAGAAAAAAT
>JAHZMU010000304.1:0-10196 GCA_027743725.1 Rambutsinella grinnellia | reverse complement strand
TCCCTTTCTCTCCTTTCTTGATCTCACCATTTAATTTTTTCTTTTACCTTAGCCCTCTCTGGCTTACAATGTTTTTTGGATTGAAAGGTGCGGTTCATTCTTGTAACATGATGTAGAAAAGATTTTAAATGTATAGGATCATCACATCATGACCAGAGGAACTCCTTAGTCGTGGGAAATATTGAATACGTATGTTATAAAATGTGTTTTTCTATATTGGAATAGTTTCTTTTAAAGAAAATTGTTTTATTATTTCGAATTATACTTGTGCAATATGCTTGTAGAGTTTTTTGCTACTTTACTATTGATAAATTGTTGAGAAGGAAGAAGGAGATGAGATGGATGCATTATGAGTTTTTTACGATTCGTTGATTCCTCTTATAAAAAATTGAATTGGTTGATGATAAAGGTGCACTATTCAGCTGTGTTATTGCATCGCTAAAAAAGAGTTGAGAAAGGCCTTTCTTCTCTTTCCTAAATAAGATTTGAGGAAAAGGGTGGTGGTAACATTTTTTCATTATTTGATGATGATGAGACAGTCCCTAGGATAAAAAATCTGTAGAGAAAAAAATGTAATAATGTCGCTTTTTCCTTTTTGCATTTATCATCAGCCGCGTCCGTTCCTCATCTGTCCGTTTTGGAATAAGTAGGAGCCGATCGTATCATATCTGTTTGATGAAATGATCATGATTGTGTGCTATTACTATGATGGGAAAATCACTGTTTGGCGATGCATGATGGTTGGTGGTGATTGCAGTTGTTTGTGGTGGTTGTGCTCTCCCTGTGATCCATGTGGTAGTTGTGTTTTTTTTTTGGTTTCGTGTTGATACACAGACGCAGTGGTGATGCAATAATAATGAAAAGGAAAGGATTGAGAGCTTTGAGACAAGAAGAAAAGAAAGGGAGGGGTTGAGTTCCTCTTTTAAGGGTTCTCTTTAAGTCTTATTAATGTAATAAAATGACAATGGTCACCAAACAGACTTAGAAAAGGTTTTATTTTCATTTGAAGTTTAAATAAATCCATAAACTTTGTACAAGTAGGACTAAAGAAATTTAATGATTTACAATTTCTAGAGCTTTTATTTAATTGAACTCAAAAATTGCTCGTGGTGAAGTCTAATGAAGACGAAAATGTTAGAGCAAAAGGATATGTGACTGAGGAAACTGTCAGGTAAATATTTGTGTGGCAAAAGGTTAAATGTGCTTAAGCACGTATTTCCTTCATGATAAGATTTAGGTAAAAACTGGCTAGAGCATTTAGTAGACATTCTCCCAAGTAGTAATTACAATCACCTGAAAACGCGTTCACAGCAAATCACCACTTTTCATTGTTTATTTGAAAACAATCATTTACACTGGAAGAAAAAATCTACCTGAAAAACCACACACATGCAAGACAGATTTCACTAATCCATCAGTCATTCTCAAAACAAGTGCATTTCTCTTTGTAAAAAAATCAGCTGCTTTTTACTAGACTTTAAAAGAGTTGTGGTGTGGCATGGCATGACACTGAATTGAAAAAATGTTTAGCTTTTTTATGATATAATATGATAAACTTAAAAGCAGTTATTTAGCCATCTTTAGAGAGCAGTGGCTAGTGCAGAGAGATGTAACGTAAAACAATTGTGTCTCGTCTTTTATACGACTTTTTGTGTCCTTTATACTCTCCACTAGCTCCTCTGCTACTTTACTTTAAGGAAATATGATTAATGACCCCCTTCATTGTTTTATGACATGACCATCAGTCAATCTGATTTTTTTCTAGTATTCCTTTGACATCAAGTTCACCAACGGCAGCAAGAGCTGTGTGGAGTCAGCTATGCACATATCAACTTTTATTGCAATGACCACATTAGCAAATCCTCGAGTATATTTGTGCAAAGTGGAAAGAAGAAAAAATGACTGGTCATCATAATCACCATCGTCAACAAAGATAAACTAGCAAACTATGTCATGCCTAAAAAGAAAGCAATTTAGAGTGGGAAAAAGTTAGACTTGTCTTAATGCGGATCATGAACTTGAAGTATAAAAAGTAAGCACATTTATATCTATGTGCAATTCCTTTGGAGTATTGACTTTGCAGAGTTTTTTCTCATTAAAAAGTGAGTTTTGGCTCACATTGCGTACGTAACCTTGCACATCTTTTTTTAAGTGCGCCCTGCCATCATACGAAAATTCTAATAAAAATTCCGCTTTTCCCATTCATCTTTTGGTAATAAAGCTAAAAAGCAGTTTGGTGCAACCTGTTCCAAAAATGCAATGTAATAATGGAGAGAAGGCTACACACACAATCCATTGATCTTTCATAAACTGGGAAAGAAGAGAGAGTAAAACTTGTAGAATAATTTCCATTTATTGATTGGTAGAAAACCACTTTTTGGAAGTAGGCTATACGTAAACTTCTCTCTATCCTCCAGCCAGACAATCTTTTTGAATTGTCTGGAACAAATAGAAATATCTTATGGCTTTTACTAGTACATAAACGACCTTTTTGAGTGTGCAGAAAAGCTCCTTTCCTTCAAAAGGATGATGATGACTGGAAAAGCCCAAAAAATAAGCAAGTACGATCCGGTTTTCCTTCTCTCTCTGGAGGAGCTTAAATAAAAAAGGCATTACTGTTACTGCCGCTACCACCACCACCACCGCTGTTGGGTGTTGTGGCTTAAAAAAGTTATGTCATACATGCCATGCACCCAAAAATGCACTTTTTATCCCACTATATTCTGCTGGTGGTAGGAACAAGTAACAGAAAGAGACTTTTCTCTTTAATTTATGTGCATATATATTTTTATGTGTCCACCTCTCTCCTCCATTTCGTTGAGAAAAAAGACTCTCAGGAGTATTCTGTCGTGTTGTACTACCGGATCGGCGTGCCTTCCTTCACATTACACTTTACTGCTTTTGATGATGATATCGATATCAAAATGTTTCCTTTCCTAAGTTCAATTCCCATTTTATCCTTGTAATATTACTGCCGTTTCTAGTTTTCCAGGACTGAATGCACTCAAACTGCATGGGATTACTTTTTTATAATCGCACATAAAAAATAGATGTGCGTATTGATGAGCGTGGAGAGGAGCAAAGTCGTTCTCAATTTCATCTTGATTACCATAATGCTATTAAATTTTGCAAAAAAAGAGAGAACGTAAAACGTATATGCGTATGGGGAAGAGTTTGCAATATATTATCTATATTGGGTTAATATCCCGCACAGCGTCTACCCGCTTTTGTTATTGCTTCATCGCTTTCGACTGCAATTGCAAAGTGCATCTCTCCACACGAATCAAATACAGTTCAATTCGATGCGCATATTTAATAAAGGTAGGATCAAGGTCATTGCTTACATTATGAAAAAGCCATTTAAAATCCAACAAAAAAGTTTTTACTCAGCCTGACATTGAGATAGGTAAACCTACCCAACAATGAAGTAAAATAATCTATATCAGAGAAGAAATACAATATCAAAATAACCCGGCTTTATTAATACTTCTCTCATTTCATGTACCGTTATTTCTGCCGCTACTTCCCCCGGAAAGGATAACTTTTCCCTTCTAACTTTCTTCTTGGGAATAAATATTCTCGGAGAAGAAATTATTATTACTTGTGTGTTGTTGTTCCAACTGCAATCCATTCTGCAAGTTTAGACTGGAAGGCATCAAAAAGCAGACTTCTTTTACGTATTTCTTTTTTTTTCTTTTTCGTAAAAGTCAAGGCAAAAAATACCGAACCAACCAGCCATCCATCCACTGATCCAAGAGGGCTAAGGCAGGCACTACTACTAGTCACACATCCACTAAACTAAAGAGAGAGAGGAGAACCCTCCCAGAACACGAGTTGAATACGAAATAAGATTTTTCCTTTTGGATAAAAAAAAAGAAATATACATGGATAGATTCATACGTAACGTAGTTTTTCTCATGAGCGTACATTTACGTATGTATATATAATAATGATGCATGCATGCGATATTACACGGAGAATGCAGATACAATTTATATTTTTATATAAGACTTTTTAGCTCCCACTTGCTCTTATAAAAGTTTGGGTGGATGGATGGAAAAAGAAACGCGAAAATGTAGAAATGACTGTGTGCGTTCTTTTTTTCTTCTGATGTTGCATGTTGTATTGTGTATGTGTCGATGGGATGATGCAAAGTATTTATATAAAAATATACGTAAATAAAGGGATATAAAAACCCCTTTTTCCAGAGAAATAGTAACAAAAGCAATTGCTTTTTATAGGGAAAAGAGATATATTCATGCCCTATTCTCCAGCGGTTGGTAGGCTGAGAGAGAGAACAAGCAAGGGTAATATTATGACTAGAACCACCACCGCCAATACTTCTTGAGACCGATCTTAGTTCTCTCTTACTCCCAGGCTTATTTAGTTTTTGCTGGATTATAATATATATGCCAAGTCCCTCTTGTGTACTGCTTGCTAAGAGACATTAGTACTTTTTATATTTTCTTCTTCGGCTCTCTCTCTCTTTCTATGACACATACACACAAGTTCACTCAGTCACTTTTTTCCTTCACTTTGGTGATTGTGAAGCAAAGCGGAGGCAAAAGCGATATCCTCTACTTCTCCTTTCATTTCTCTCTCTCTCTTGACTCAAATATACTTTTTGTACGTAATACTTCATTCAGGTCACGTCCGAAGAGACCAAATCTAAATTTTACGCGTATAGTCTGGAAATGCATTTTCCTTCTTCTTCTCTCTCTTTTCCTCTACAACCACTCATATGTAGTGAGTGAGCAAGTTGGAACGTTTCTTGCTCAAGTCAGGCTTTTTTATATGTTTTATATGAAAAGGAAGAGCGAGAGAGAGAGAGGCTTACTCACTCTCCGAAAAACAGTACAGGAGGACAAGAGAGAGAGAGAGAGAGTTGGAAGAAGTAGAAAATGAAAGGAAAAAACGAACGAGCACGTAAAGTATAAAAACTTAGGCATCCGCATCGCCAACACCATCATCCAACCACCACACTTTTTTAAAAACATTATTTCACTACACTGCACTACACATACATTCATAAAGGATAAGAGATGACGAAAAACGGCTACTTTTACTTTCGGTATCAAAAAGAGAGGAAAAACATTTCGGTGAAAATTCAAGCCGAAAAGTGATCATCATCAGCATATCCAATCCAATCCCGGCTCTTATAGTGCATCGAAGAAATTTCAGTCTTGAGATGTTTTCTATAATGCTTCTAATCGTTTACGTATTAAACTAATGGGAATTGCTAGTTCAGATTTTGAACTTTGGAACTTCCAAACCTTTATTAACAAAGTTGGAGGATATGTAGCTTATTCCCTTTAAAAATTACCAATTTTCTAAACCTTTAAGATTCTCAAATGGAAAACCTCATCACCAAAACCAGGAAACAATTAGTAACAATTGAGCCATTCAAAATCCCATATATCCTGCCAACAATTCCAGTAATGAACACATCCTTGACAAATGTGTACTCTTCTTATTCTCAACTGATTACGTATCATTTCATTTGAAACAGAGCCAAGGTAAAAGACGAATAGCTTAAGGCATANAATTAGTAACAATTGAGCCATTCAAAATCCCATATATCCTGCCAAGAATTCCAGTAATGAACACATCCTTGACAAATGTGTACTCTTCTTATTCTCAACTGATTACGTATCATTTCATTTGAAACAGAGCCAAGGTAAAAGACGAATAGCTTGAAGCATATCAAGCAGCTTTTATTCCCACTTAATAACAAAATGACACATGATGGTTACCTTTCAAACCTCTCATTACCTTTAATATTAGGTAATCCATGAAAATAATTCCAACCAGATAATATATCACATTTAGGCAGCAAACTCGAGTGACACACACTTTACCTTTTTGTTACTCAGTAATCACCTACAATCATCATAACATGAGTGATAAAACATTATTACGGCGGAAAAAGAAGTCGGTTTCTCTGATTCTATGTAGATGAGTTGATATATGAAAACACAGACAATGTAACAATTTCAACCAAAAAATCATACAAAATTGTGAAGACGAAAGAGTTTTTATTGCGAGAATTTTTTTTCCCTTGTTGTTTGTGGTTTCGAGGGTAAAGGTGATCATCATCGTCGTCATTACCATCATCACATTACTACCACTTTAAAAACAACCAGGGAAGGAGAAAAAAATGATGGAATAATAATATTTTGTAGAGGAGCACTTCATCCAATTTTTTTCCTATTCACTCACGACTAGGACGAATTTTTACCTGAGTTTTTAAAGTTTTTCAGCAACACTTGGGTTTTTTCTTGGTCTTGATGTGTAGAGTGGATCGGGGAGATGATGATGGCTTTATGTAATGGCTTATATGTAAGTAAGAGTTTGTTCCATCTGATCATGAAGATGATGATAATGATGGTGGTAGTGAAGTGATGGGTATCTTTTTCTCTTTGACCACGCAAATTGTTCTTTTCATCATTATCTATTATCTTTGTGGATTTCTGGACCTCCTCCAACTTATTTATCGTAGAAAGAGAGTGAGAGAAAAGTCTACACACACTTTTTTAATGTCAGACAATTCATTATTTTAACTTTTTTTCAATTGCACCGCGCACTAAACATTGCATGATAAACGATATAATAGAAATACCGTGATCCTCACAGTTTGTTTTGAGCCATTTACTCATATCTTTTTTATACGGAGGGAAAAAATCAGAATTATTACATGACTAACTTTAAATTATATCGTGTTACATTATTGCATGTCTCTCAGACTCGTTTTGTTCCGGAGACAATGCCACGGCAGAGAAAAATCCGACATTTGCATAAACTGCCGTCATACAGTCTGATAGAAACTAGGAGGGAATGAGCTCAACAATCCTTGAACTCTTTCGGACGTTCGTTATGGTTTTTTGGTGGTGCGAGAAAGAAGAAAGGGGAGAAGATTATAATTTTTCAATTTCGGTGTAATTTCTTCCGTTCATTTCTACCTCATCATATGTCACTTTTGTGTGAAAAGGGGATGTCTTGAAGGCGGGCTTTGTTGGATCCCTACCATGTGATTATTTTTCGTGGTCGATCCCAAAACCTTAGAAATTGGAAGGAGATATTTTAAACAAAAGGAGTTTCATACTGTTCCAAACTGCCAATTTCTGATAGGCCTCCGTTCTCTCTAACTTTGTAAAATTGACTACGAAAATCGTAACAGAGAGAAAAGGGTTGCTTGCAACAGTTGAGAAGAAAGAAAATTAAAGCGTGATTCAGCACTTTTCTGATAACCATATAATCAGCAGTGAAGCCTTCCTCTTTATGTACAGAATTAAATCCTTTCTTCCACTCCTAAATATACAAAAAACTCAAGCACGCGCCCCGTTTTTGTTAGCTTATTAAACTGTATGCGTTGGACTATCTATTCTTTTAGGGATAAAATCCGGTAGTGACATCATCACCGATCCTCAAATGGATGGAAGCCACTGAATTAATATGTGCATAACTTAATACGAGAGAAATGACATTTTCAAAACAAACATTTACTTTTCTATCTGCTCTGTTTGAAGAGATAAGACGGGAGGGCTATTTGGAGTGGGACAATATTGATATTTAAAATGCAGTAGCTGCAATCTCTCCTACTTGAAGGTGTACTTCCCCACTTAGGTAAATTAAGAAAGGGAGAGAAAAAACTTCGTCCTTGTCGCTGTCTTACTGTGTAGGCTTCTCATTCAAGAAAACTTCTCTCAGCTACAAGAGTAGAGGCTGTAAAAAAATGAGCAAAAGCGAGTTTGAATTGCGTTCTACGCTGACGGTGGTGAATATTGGGTGCAGTCAAATTAAAACTTGCTGTGGGTAAATAAGCAATGATGAATCATGCGTTTGGGTAGAATAAAAAAGAGAGAGTGGAGTCAAGTGATTAACAAACCAAGTTAATTAGTTGTTTCTCTAGCCATTCAGGTGATGACGGAAAGTATTGAAATGTAAATATAAAATGTGTAAAAGCAGTATAAAATATGCGAAAACATCAGGAGCTCTGTGCAATTGCGATGCAATTTTGATGATGGTATTTAGTGTGTCAGTAATAAAAACTAATACTCATTAAAACCCCTTTTACAATGTGCAGCCTGTCGAACCCGTCATGTTTGCAGTGATCTTGTGTCGATGACTATTCTCTTCTTATGTGGTCGGCTCTATCAATTTTCAGTCACCACCTACCCATATCACTTCCCCTACCAAAAACGGTGGGCAAAGACATACCTCCACGTAACCACTAGTATGGAGAAGGGGCTCGGTCAGAGGGAAACAGAATAATGGGCGAAGAGTGCCAGAAAAATTTGCAGATAATATAAATCGCAATATAGCCAGTAAAAAGGGAATTAAAAAAGTGTTTATACCATTTTTATTACCTGATCCCTCTTCTTTTTTCATGCTAGTCGGCAACGCACTAACCAAATTCGTTAAAGACATCTGCAAAAAAAAATACACAGCAGCAGTTTTTTTCTTCTTCTACTGAATTGCATACAATAAAGAAAATATTCGTTTTGCCTCCTTTCCCCATAATTCCATACGACCTTTTTTGCAATATTAACATCTGCCTCCCTACCTGCGTTTATTTATCCATTCAGAAAAGGGAGAGATATGTACAGGTTTATTGCAAATGTGAGAGACTTCACCCAGCTGAAAAACGTAATACCAACATCATTACAACGTCAAATTTAGTATATTTTTTCTCAGCGACCCATAGGCCACTATAGGAGAATGGTAATAAACCTTCTTTTTTCTTTCTAAAAAGAATTTAATCGCCAATCTTTTTCCTCGTCTACCCCGGGCGGAGTCGCTGAATGCACCTTTAAAAGTGCAGAGCGCGAATTTAACGCGGAAAACTCCCGCATATTAAATCTACGTGACAAGATTCATTTTAAAAGTTTAAAATTGCCATAACTCAAAATACGACTACCACCACCACCATCACAGTAGGCAAGCATACATCATCAGAGGAAAAAAGCAAAAGTACATCTGCATCATTCCTCTCTCCACCTTTGTCCTACTCTAAGAAAGTTTTTTTAAAGGACTTTATTCTAATGGTGAGCAAGCAGCTGAGAGAGTTTTTGGTTAAGTGGTGATTGTGACTTTTCTGTTGGTCTTCAACATTGAGAGAAAACTTTTTTAAACCATCTATTTCTTCATCTTTTTATATTCACAATGAGTGGAATAATGACTCGGATGCTGATATGTGAGATGAGGTTGTGTGTGCACCATGCAACGCAACATTCCATAATGGCACTCCCTACCTTTCAGAGAGGTGATATAGGCACCTATGTATTTTAATGTTAGGAAAATGTTAAATACTTGGAAGAGGAATATATAAGAGTGAAAAAAGTTGGCTATATCTGATCTCTCTCTTGAAGAAGTCAGGTAGGCCATCGTCATGAAGCAAAAGGTGAATTTCAGGTTGACTAGAATTATATATTTTATATGGAAGCATTCGTATAATACTTATTGGAGGCAATAATAATAATACAAAGTGTTTTGTCGATGGATAGGAACACGTATCTACATGCGCCTGTACACCTTAAAAACTTCCAAACACACACAGATCACTTGTGGCTTTTTTGGCAGACAGATGAGAGTGGAGAAGAGTGAATTAAAAGGTGGATGTGTGTAGTAAGCAAGAAGAAATTCTTAAAGTCTGAGATGAGATGTATCTCGGTTGTTGTTGTTATTATTGATGTTAGCTGAAAGAAAAGATGATGATAATGGAATATAACTATAGTTTATTCTTATTACCTGTATTTAAAGCAGAGAGAGAGAGGGTTTTAGCTCTTGTTTTCAATCTTCTCTCTCCCCACAGCTAGTTTTCTCTATCCTGATTGAAAAAGTCTCTTGCAAGAAATATTATTTCGAAAAGTCAAGTGTTTAAAGGTTAGAGGAAAAAGTGAAGACTAGGTGGGATGTGAAGGAAACAAACGAGACATAGGAAAACTTGTCTTGTTGCTCCTGATGAAGGAGATGATGATGATTCCAATGAAAGAGACGTGTATTATGTGTTGAGTGTTGACTACGGTATTAAAGGATGAACGCATGAGGATTTTTTTTTCTCTCAAAAATGTACATCATTGTATAAAAAGTAGAGAGTAATTTTTATTTTCTTAATAAAAAGGTTGATCAGCTGAAGAATGAAAAAAATTACTCAGGATCAGCAGACATATAGGAGGAAAATAGGATTTTGAAAGCAC
>JAHZMU010000303.1:0-20415 GCA_027743725.1 Rambutsinella grinnellia | reverse complement strand
AGTTTCTTCTAAATACCTACACTTGTTTTCATTCGTGCGTTCTCCTTTTATTAAACTGATTAATTACACTTTAATCCTTATACTGGATTCACTTTAAGTGCTACTCTTTATCTTTTTATGTCCTCCAACAAAACTTTAAATATGTGTGTGTGTGTGTGGTCTCCATACAAATATATTTTTACCGTGAACAAGTCCATTTTCCAAGTATACTTCTATGTACCTATTCCTTCCCTACTTATTGCCTACCCGTCAGTAATCGGAGGAAAAATTTCGTCTCAATTTACAAAATCAACCGCACCAAATATTCAATTGCGGACGGAACAACGTACTTTACAAAATCTTTAAATAAATGAAAAGTTTCTCAAGGAAAATGACTAAAAAAGGAAAACTCTTTCCCTGAATATTTTTGCACCAGTTAAAAAAACAAGAAATTTCTTTAAAAGCCTCTGTAAATTGATGGTTTGTCCTGCAGCAATTAGTTTCGCTTGGCACATTGATACACCCATATTATTATTCAGTGATAGAAATTCTTTTGTATAAAATGTTTGAGATGAAAATGAAATCTTTGTAATACATCCCTACCGCAATTACCACTATGAGTGCTTTTAGCCTAAATGGGTACTAGGAAAAAATATTATTGGTCATCCCTAATTCTACATTGGATGTAGGACTGTCTTCAGAACTTATTGTGCATTTTAATCTTTATAACTATCATAGTATATAAGACCATACAAACATTCTGTACAATATTTACAAGTTTTATGCACACTTCCCTTTCTCAAGACGATTCGTTTGGAGAGTTTCCTCAGAATCTGCTCCTACTCATCATTAAGTATCCTATTTATTCTACAATTTCTAAATAAAATATATTCTGTTTCTCACTATCTATTGCTTAAGGTTGGAGGTATTTGTTTATTCGCATATACCTCAGTTAATATTCTCCATAAATTACTAATCTTAGCCAATTTATGCATCTAAATGTTTATCTTGTGCAAAAATCATTCAAACTTGCCATCAATAAATTGCTGAAAAGAAACAGTGAGAAAGTCTTTGATTGAGTATTTTAGCAAAAAACAAGCAACCTCTTCTAGCACTTTCTATTTCTTTATAATTTCTAACTAATTACGCGTATGTCAATTACACGTAGCACCAAGAAACCGAATTGCTCAGCAAAACCCGTCCAATTCATAGTAATGTCATATTATATGCGATATAGATTACGTCGTTCTCTCTCTTTATTGCATTTTTTTGTAATGAATAACGGCATTGTAAACCCTGGGCAGACTTGATCGCGGAACATTCGATGAGCTCAATATGTTCACTAGCACACTGTTCATTTTGATGAAGAAACGCAAACTTGTGCAGTTAAATGTGTTATGCTGATATTAAGAATTGACCTATTTCCAACTTGATCATTCAAACCATTATAAATATGAGTATTTACTTAAACAATAAATATTTTAATGAACAGATTCGTAAATGGATTAAAAAGTGAATTGATTATAATAGTGGTTCTTCCAACTTGCAATTAGACTAATTTGTGAGAAGAACACATAAGAAAAATATCTCATTGAAAATGATTCAAGACGGCCTTTAGATGACTTGTTTTGTATGTTCACCATTTCTTAATTCCCTACCATGATAAGCTAATTATAATTAACATGGTGCAATTAATCAATTAATATGAACCTTCACTAGGCTTATGATTACGTATAATTTAAGATGCACTGTGTATAAAGTTATTTCATACGTATAAGGTTTTAAAAATGAAGAAAGAGAGATATATAATGTTTTATGAAATGGGACAATTAGTTGAAATATATTTTGTTGGAGAGTAAAAAGGAATATGGATTTAAATAATAAACTGATTATCATGACCAGTCCTTGCCATTCATAACGAAATAGGTAGAGTTTAGCGCAGTCGGTAGTGCTAACCTTGATACTCCTATCGATGGTGAATGTGACGTTGTCAACCTGTCGGGGAGTATTCGCTTGGAGCTCGACTGCGAAAGCAGCGGGTAGGAAGTCGGAGGGACTAGCTGTCCAGCAGCTTTGCTCTGTCGATATGAAAACTCACTAGTTTTCTTGTGTACACTTACGCACCTATTGCTCTCTTGACTAAGTAGTCCTAGTGACGTCGACGATGCCAAAATAAGTAGGTGGAGGTAGCTCACAGCAGCGTGAACAGTGATCACTAATAGGATGAGGCTACATGGGCTCGAGAAGAAGCTACTCAGCAAGGCAAATGTGGAGTTAGCTGAGGACTCTATGTCAGGAACGTTATCTTCTGACTCTGCCGTCTTCAAGATGGAGAGGAGGGGGTGGTGACGAATTATCCGGTGTTGCTTCTCGATCAGGTTCTCTAACACTTTTAACGCAGGAAGACACTTTTTCTGTGGGGCAAAAAGAGAGAAGCGTCTCCAGGTTAGATGTGATTTACGTTAGGTTAGGTTAGACAACGTTTATACTATGAGAATCTAATAAATAAATAAAAGCATACCTTCTCTAATATAAAGAGTTGTCCATTAGGCTGCCTTGTGTGGGAATCTGCATAGTCCTCTTCAGCTATTGTAGCGTTTACAATGATATTCTCGTACTCAATCTTGTAGATACCCAACTGACAGTCCGTCTTCAATTAATTAAAAGAATGTTTCATTATTACTAAATTAAGCATTTCTAGAAACATGCATCCCACACTAGACCAATTACTTACCGCATTTAGATTCCGCAACTCATCCAAGGTAGGATCGTCATCATCCTCTGGATAAAAGAAGTGATGATTCGTCTCAGGTGAGATGAGCTCTTGCAACGCTGACACAATATCTTTCACCGACAGCTTTGTATGCTTCTTCAAAACGGATTCGTCCATTTTAGAAAAGCCAAGGAAAAGGAACACTCCGCTTGATAAGGTGTATGAGCCTAGAAAAAATAATTTTACATTCCATATAAATCCTAAACTTGACTCCAACAATGTCATTATTCATTACATGCTCAATCATTGACTCGATAAAGATTAGGAGTTTGTGTATTGCACGACAACTTTCCATTTCTAAATAACAATTTCTTTCCGCAATTTCTCATATTCCATCGAACTTCACAAGTTCACCATTCTAATACTTTTCCCTCTGTAGTTACCACTGTCAAACATTTCTTTACACTGATATAGCTTTCGCCTCAAGAAATACATTTTTCGACAGGGTTATAAATGGAGTTCGAACATGAGAGTTGACGAATTGCTTGAAATCGGAAGCTCTTAAAACCAACATGGTTCAAAGGACTTTCTCGAGTTGTAATTTTCACAGGGAAAAAAAGTCCAATAAAGCTACTCGCTTCGAATATCTCATTCGAACAAATTATTACGCTCTTGTCCTCTGTTTGGAAGAAAATATGCAACAAATTGCTTCCTATCACATTTATCCATAAAGAAATTTATTATTTCAGAGCAGCGATTATTGAACTCTACGATTTAGCAGATTTAAAAAAACAAAAATGTGCGATTGACTCCATTTTTCTTATCCAGTTATTTTACTAGCTACGCAATTATTATGTCCTACATCTAGATCCAAAATAAATCATTAGAATGTCTAAATGTTAGACAAATTCACCCGCAAGACAATAAACCGGGAAAATAATTGTTAGAGAAAAGGCTACACACACACACTTCTTCCCTACTTATTTCCCTTTTACTTTCCCCTCCTTAACTTCATGAACAGCTTGGCTCTTCCGATTAATGACATAACATTTTCTTATAGCCACCTTGAAACCTTTTCGCATTCTGGGATCGGTGATTATACACCACGAAATGGCTTGTATTATGTACCGTTATAAGCCATTCATTTTTCTCTTAAATTTCCTTACTACACGGCACAGCTCCCCATCTCCCACCTTTTCCTACTCGTGCCACTTGCCATTCCAAACTATTTATATTGTCATTATACATGCATAGGGATTTTTTCTGTGTTGAGTAACGAAATAGCAGTTATAATTAAAACTTTCTTGCTACTTGATTTATGGAAATGGAAAGCCATTATCATAGATGACTTTCTCGGTTGCTTTCCATTCCTCATGAAAGTTCACACTCGTTTCCCTTCACTGAATCAACTCCTCAATGATTGCGTAACTTTTCTTTAGCGATGAATATGGTGAAATGTGTCTATTTTTCCCATTTGCCTTTGATCATAATCACCTTTAATACTAGCTTGTTAGACACAACACTTTGCAATAAATAAAGTGTGTGCGCACCTGCTCGCATTACTCGACAAGATTTTCTTCTTTCATGGTTTTCAGTAATTTAAAATTACCAAAAAAACGTGTAGATTTTTCCAACACACGAATTAATTTCATATGCCATGTATGAAGGTAAGCCTAAGGGTAAAGTTTGCTACAAAAAACTCTTTCCCACTTACTTCTATCCGGTTTTTTGCAGACGAACCGTCCCGCATAGCAAATGCATTTCCCTCGATGGGCAATATATTTGGGAGCGAGGTGATCCCACACATCACCTTTCTTGGATGGACATGACTTCGTCTCGAGGCAATCGAGCACTGCGCAAACCGCTGCCTCTGAGGCTCCAATGCCGCACACACAAAGCTCAGAGCACGAAGGCTGTTCTTCCCGGTAGAGCTGGTAAGAAAATAAATAATATAATTATACTAATAGAGAAATTATGTGGTTAATTAATATCTGAAAGTATTCCCTTCGATTTCCCTTGAATTCATACCAAGGTCATAATCCTATCGTATTATCCAAAAATAGCAATTTTCTTAGAATTCTCTCCATTTCATGGATCAGCGTGGGGTCCATAAATAAATATTCTATCTGCCAATTCCAATTCCATTTACGAGGTTGTGCCTGTGCAAAATGCACCTTCTCTTGGAAACCTTGCAGTTGTTGTGGCTTTCCACACATTAATCATTTCATCATCCAACTTTTATTCCATTCCATTAAACCATTCATCTTTTATTCGTACAGTATAAATTTAGCAAATGCACATGTAAATTTCCATCCACATGTCAAATAAGCATTTTTTCTTCGTTAAACTAACCCTTCTCACATGATATTTGAGATGCGTGCATAGTTTGTAGAGGTGCCTCCCAATAATTTCCTATAACTAGTCTGTCTTGATTGAATCTACGTGACTAATCCTGGAGAAAGCGGACAAACAAGGTTTTACCTCTTCCATTTTCACCTTTCCCTCTTTTTCCCTTTAATCCTCATAGTATGAGAGTTGAGTAAAAGCATAACCTACATATTCCACTTTAATACTTGTGTTTTTTCTCTTTCTCTCTCTCTCTCCCAAACCCCTTTCCTCTGGTTGTGTGTGTCTCCACTGTTTACAAAAGTTGGCTGAATCTGCGCCAAGTCCAAGTAAACAAATTGCCTAGCCATTATAGCCATCGTGAAAATTTATAACCTGAACCAACAACATTCCTACACACTCTCATCTCTTCCTACATGGAGAGTAAAACAGAGAATTTATGCAAGCAACTCAACCCTATTTAGCACTACTTCTCAACCAGTATTTATGGCTTTCCACTAACTCCCAGAATTTCCCACTTCACTTACCCACACTCTACCCCTTCATATATTCATACATTTCATACGTTGAGAGAGAAACTATCCTATATCAAAAAAAAAGCAGGAAAAACTGCAGCAAAACATTAAAAATTGTACGGTTCATAAAGACGAAGGTGGTTGGTATGTAAATTCTGGTATAATTTTACCTAAAAAGTGCACATGTTAAAAATAATATTGGTATATGCCTCCATGTGGTTATGCCAATGCATGTTCCGGTTTTCCCTCAGCTTTCCCTTCAAATAATGGTTAAGATTTGGTAGGATGAGAAAGCACCGCTTTCACCTTCTTTCCACATTTTCATAACAATTATTAGTGATTCCATTTTCCATGCTTTGCACACCGCTTCACACTTAATTTCTTCCTTGTTGTGTTTTTTCTCTCCTACTAGATTCCGCACTGCTTTTTACATGCAAGACTTTCTCTATCAGTGAATGAGTTATGTTTGAAGAAACTTAGCTGAAAACTTTACTTGGCAAGGGAGTGAGCATTTGCCCGCCTTTTCTTGGCACCCGGGTATTAGTCGGATTAGTTTTTTAGGGGGAAAAATAGAAACGACATGAGAGAATATTTATCTACGGCTAAATAGAATATAGTGATGGATGACGATTATAGTGAAAAGGGTTAAATATGCAACCAAAATGTAAAACTTTTTGGATGAGTTTAATAGACGAAAAAATGATTTAACTGTTCACACAAGGTAAGTTATTACGAGCGTTGGAAACTAGGAAAGAAATTAGATTAGGCGTACCCGCTTCGAAGATCCTTCCCTAATCAACTGTTCGGGTTGTTTGGGTCTTCCCACAAAGCAGTATTCTGGAAGGAAATATTAATTAGAGTTAACCCTTTTTATTCAGATTGAATTAATTCAAATGAAGCAATGCTTACTTGGTGGTTGCGTAGTAATAGTAGGCTCTGTCCTCCCTGTCGTACTAGAGATGGTAGCAACTTCCTCAAAAGTAGTCAATTCCCGACTACCAAAAGTAGTAACACTTGTACTTGACTCATGAGAAGGTCTTGCCGGAGGCTGAACACTCTCATCCGTCACGATTCGATGATGGGAACCCCCACCCCTTACATGGTTCCTATGACCATTCTCATCCGGATGGGGACGCGTATGTCTTATTCTCGCCGTTGAGGAATGGGTTGAAGAATGAGTTGTGGTTGATGAAGGGCTATCAGTGCGTGTTGGGGGGAAAGGGTTTCCTAAAGGTGTACTCAGCATGTCATTACCAGGCACACTTTCATTGTTGTACTCAGTCTCCGCAGGTGACTGACTAAGGGTCGTTGTTGACCTCGGGATATTTGAGGAGAGGGTGGATCTCATTCGTGTGTGGTAGTCAATATGCGACTCGACTAAAAAACGTATTTCCAAAAGGTTAATTGGCAACTAAAAACAATTTCATAAATGCCATTCCATTTCCCGGAAGAAACTTACCCACGCATGGATTAACCCAGAGAATTCGTTGCCAGTCGAGACAGTCATAAAGCTGAATAACATCAGTCCCATTACATCCACAGAAGAACCTGAGCTTTGTGCCCAGTATGTGAATTATTGCATTACGACACTCGGCCGTAGGCCCTGCACATTTACGCGTCACGCTGTCAACCGCACACGCCTGCTCGTATTCTTGTAATCTGACGCTGTACATTTTTTTATAACAGAAAAAAAGCTCAATTAGACAAGTGAATATTTTCTCCTTCCATTTCTCTCGCAAAAAGACACCCGTTTGTTAAATAATGAGATGTTATCAACTCGAGAAAAATGTAAATGCACATTTCTCTTGATACATTTCCCCTCACATGTGTTCACATCTCACATCAATCAATGAATTTGAATATCTGGCATGAAAAAAAATTATATATAGAGAAAAAACTTTTATATGATTTGATTCACACTTTTTCCCCCAGTTATAATGGCTCTTGTTGGAAAAAATGTGTGCTTGAATATTTAATAGTGAATCGATTTCTCTCTCTCTCTTCCAAGCCATTCTCCAAGAAAAAAAAGTTGCCAAGTGCAGGAAGCCACTCACTACTACTCACCTGCAGTCATGTTGGGCGCGACAACTTTGTTGCCAAGGAATTACACGAAGGTAGGTTAGCACCTAGATCACCTCTTTGGGCACATACTGGGTGTAACTGTTCTTGAGCAAGAATGCACTGGTCATACTTGTTATCCGTCTTCCTGCAATACCATAAGAAAAAAGGATTACAAAAAAAGTTCCCTAATTTAGCATCATTAGTTGTGGCAAATATGCTATTCCATTCTCCTATAATTACAGGTGATAGTAATAATGTCTCACGGTTCACACCACCCCTTTCATTATCATAATATCCGTTAAGTATCATCATCTTTTTTTTACTTTCGAATCAATCTTGAATAATCAACTCTGGAGTATTGCATAGGTTATAATTTAGGAGAGAAAAAGTGTTTCCACCAGACCAGGTGCGAACTCATTGTCTTCCACAATAGGTAAGGGAAAATGAGGAGGGTGATGGTGAGGTAAAAAAACATTCTGTATATAAAGAGCTTATAGAAAAAAAGAGTGCGAGAGAAGTGGTGTGAATTTTTTGCTCTATTGATTTTCCCTCATTTCTATTCTTTTCCACCCTGTGCGGCGGAATGTATGTAAAGCTCAAGAATTGGTGGTGGTCTCATGTGCCTTGATATATTGCTTTCACTCTTCCATCCACACAACTACGCTAGTAAGATATAAGCTTTAAAAAATGTAATGCTCCACATGGACAGGACTAGCTTAAAATATTTTTTTCTCCAGGTAAAACTCTCTTGTATATGAATACCATTAGAAACAAGTGGAAAGAAAGTTGCGAGTTAGAAAGTCAGCTTTTTTCAAGTAGACAAACAAAGCTCTTTGAATATGTAATATTCGAAGCGGTATAGATAGAATAAGTAGAAGGACCTTGTCTTTTACTTTTCCGCATTGTCCACACAAGAAAGAAAGGAGAAATGTGTAGGTTGCAGTAGTTCACCTTTCACCACTTTCATACCTTTATACATCTGTTTGCGCATTGTTTTTGCTAAAATTGGAAGGTGTGTTGGTAAGAAAAAAGAAAATATTTCTTGTGTTCCTGCAGTACTCTTTAAGAGTGTCCACGTACACATACCTATTTACTCTGATAAGAACTCTGTGACGAGGAGAGAGAACCAACTCATGTAGATTTAAATGAGGTTGTGGCATACAACCTTTAAGTGCTTATTACTTTTTTTCTCCTAATAGCTTCTATCAAATAGTAAATGGTATACCCCCCAAACGAAGCATGAACTTTCAGTTTTGATAATTTTTATGAGAAAAGCATACTACTTGAAGAGGAATGAGAGTTGTGTGTGGTAATAAAATGATTTTACTCTCGCACGACATAAACTCAATGCTTTTTCCCTGAGAATAATTACTCGGAAAAAATGAACTTTGCTTGACCTTTACATAATAAGTTAAGACAAACGTTTTCTCTCCCAAGACACTAAAAAACCTGTCAGCTACTATTTCGATGTGAGAGGTGAAGTTTTTACAGCCCTTTTAATTGTCGAAAAACGGGCATAATTAAAAATTAATTATTATTGGTAGTAGCCCTTATGAATAATTATTGTTTTAATAAACACTGAAAAAGTAAGTCTCTTACATTACCCCTTGTAAGAAATATTCCAACTTTTTTCTTCATCGCTTGCTCCACCCATGGTTTGCATAAAACCGGAAGTAGTTATTGATTACGTTTGCTACTCCCTTAAATAATTACGCAAGTACTAAAACACTTTATTGTACATGACATTATGTAAATAGAATGCAGTTTGCAACCATCATAATTCATACACGCTTTGCTGCATTTCTAGTACAGAAAATATTCCATTTTTCCACCGGAATATAATTTATTCAAGGAACAATCTTTGAAATATATCATCTCTTTTTTTAAAAAAACAAAATTACTTGAAAAAATTTCACCTAAAAGAAATATTTGTGGAGGGAGGAATGCTACTCGTGACTAGTTCTCTCTAGTGCTATGTATTATTTATTACTACTTGACAAGAAGAATTTAAAGAATGAGAGTGGAAGGGTGAGTAAACCGATTGTTTCTTCTAGAAATTCTACTAAAACTTATCACTGTGTAAAGTGCAGTTTATATTATAATAAAAAGTTGAATTGACAACTCATTTTCATTATGAGGTAGCGAATGTTTAAAACATGTGTATGAAATAGCTTCACATTTTAAGTCTGACCAACTAGCTTACCTGAAAAGTCAGAAAGACACAGGCTACATGTATGAGCAAGGGGAGAAAATAAAAAGGGAGATTTAAGATAAAAGTCACCACAGCTATAAATAAAAGTTGGTGTCATGCTTCGCCCTCCTCACTTTTTCCGTTTCCTCTATCATTTTTTTCTCTCTCTGAAAAACGGAGCTTTAGTATGGGTATAAAAACAATCGAAACTGGTTGGGGTTAGCATGTTCCGGATGCTATATTAAAGTTTGAGCTGAACTTGGTAATTTTGTAAGAAAAAATGATTTTGAAGGAGAATAAAGATAGGACATAAGAGGGAAATGAAGTAATGACAAAAATATGATTAATTTATAGAACAATTCAAATTTAATATAAGGTGTGGAGTAGACTTGGACAAATATTAGTATATATTTTAGATAGTAATATATTAAGTATGATGCTGAATGTCAGTGTAGACACGATGTTACCACGTAGATGTTTTATGGGGATACATAAGCGGTTAAATGTCACATGCGAAACTAGCTTTTCCAACCTAACTCACTTGGGATAGATGATCTAGGGTGGATCCTCCCCCGAAAAAAAATTTTCATCAGGTGCAATGTGAAGTAAAAGTGGTTACAAGACTATAATTCGAGTTGAAATGTAGGTTGGTATGTTTCTAAGTGAAAAATTATATGACTCTTTAGCAATAACCCTTTATAATTCATTGGAAGCGGCAGACGCACCTGCTTAATTGAGATAATTTTTAAGACTCCGTCTGGGTAGATTTAGGTCGGCCATTAATTTCGCATTAAGCTAACAACACAGACATTGACCTTTTTAGCTTAATTTAAATTTGCTTAGGAAACAGTTACACAAGTCTGAATCAATCTATTTTTCTCCGGTAACCTTCAAACTCATGTCCGATTTCACTTATGTCTAGACAATATCAGGCAGTGTCACCTCTCTGCATAAAACTCGGGAGAAAGTTGGGAAAATAATACGTGTCACTTTCATTTCCCTAGTATTCATTATAGTCACGCGTCTACTTATTAAAATACTCGCATCTGGTTTTCCCCGTCAAAATATTTATACTCTTGACTGATATAAGTACACAAACAATAAAAGAGTAAGACTTTCTCTCGCGAAAAGAAAACATTTTTTCTCAAATGAACATCAGCTATTTTCCTTCCAGCTTAGAATTGTCCTGAGCCATGTTCTCAATTGTTTCAGTAATAGATCAAACGCGACCATTGTCAATTTAAGGGGACAATCAGGAAATAACAAGTGTAAAAGTGCATTAATATGCGACGCACACATTGGCCGGCTTGATATGGTAGAATTTTTTGAATGCATGTGAAAGAGGAAAAGCTCATTGACTTGTAACAAGTCACTCATTTATTCCACGGGAGTAATATGAAGCTTGCTGTGAGGACCACTTTAAATGTCTACGTAAAAAAGAAGAAGAGCTCTCGACGGGATTGGTATGGGTGCCTGGAGAGCTATTTCTACTACCGCCGACCCGATACTCTTGTGTCCTAGTCTCAACCTTCTTGACAAATTGTGCTCTTCAACGTCTCCCTGATAGCTAATAGGACAGACACATTCCTCAATAGCACTTGTGTCCCCTTTTCTCCTACTTGGGCGAAAAAATATACATTTGAATTGTGCAAAATGACCTTTAAGTTTGCTTCTTCTTTTCCATCCAGAGAAAAAAAGAAAGCATGCGGAATCCCATCACTATCATAATTTAAATGAATGATGGTAAAAAAATTTCAACTGTTTTATCTGTAATTTCGACTGATTTCCAACTACCATAAAAATAGTTTCTATATAGCAATATCAGAATTGGGAAATCTAGAGGAAAATATAAATTTTTTAAAAGCATTTTTTCCAACTTGAAATGGGGAGAAAGAACACTTATGAAAATGAAAGGGTAGATATGAAAAAGTTTGTTATTCCACCCTAGTCATGATAGAAAGTTTCATGTGATTAGACAGGGGACAAGTGCCCTTATAATATTTACATATATTATATGAAATACTTGAAACTTGAAACTCTCAGGGCATTCATATTGCAACTAAGAGGGAAGCATAGAGTCCTAGTGATAATCACTATCATACACGTCCCCTGCATTTATAACCTCCTTGACAGCTCAAGCATCCTTCTTGAGCTCACTGTCATTTTCACAATTTATCCTCCATGTGAAGGAAAATGGGCTTTCCATCTTGAAAAAACATATAAAATACTAACCTTTTCCTCATTCCCCATCACGTCTTCTACTAATAGTTTAGCTTCCAAGTTAATTCTTTCCTTTCTTAAGATAAATTACTGGGATTTCACCAACTCATCTTACTTTTTTCCACTGAAAAATAAATCCTTATTCTCTTTCAAAACGCTTCTTACATTTATGATAGTTTAAGACTAAATCATTAGTTTCCAAAATGCTCCTTGTGGACCTCCCATCGTTTCCTTTATGTAATCAAGTTCAAAGATTCTTTTATATTTACTCCAGACTACTTTCGTGGAACATGAGGAGGAAACGGGAATCACCGAAAAACGTTAATTCGTTCAACTATCCCAACACTTGTCTCCTAAAAGTGTACATGTGACAGGAAACATAGTGTGAGAAACATCCCTTGTGTCCATCCGTGTCACCCGAATTCCTTTTTTTCAGAAGCGATTACATATATCCAACGTGCGATAGATGTGTTCCGGGTAATTGAGTGATATAAGCTAAGATTTATTGGAGTTGATATAACATTTTCCTTCCTTAACCGGAATTCTCTTAAATGATGTTTGCATTAGTTAATCTAATAGTTGCTTTAATAGATGGGTATAGCTGATTTAAACGGGGCAAATAGAACGTGTGATAAAACTATAAAAATTTAAGTGAGCCGACGACCTGGAAACTATAAGTATTATCATTTTAGAGTGGTAATACTGAATAACCATGAGTATTGCAAGACACAATTCTCGTGGTCAGCTAAAAAAAGGTTGAAGGATGCAGTTAAAAAGTCGCAGAGACATTTGCTACACTATTTTTTCACTCTATGCATTCCAATTCGGTTTAATTCCTTGTATTTAAGGGAAAACGCTGTGTCACACACAACATTTGGTTCACACTCACATAAATCAAACAGTTTCTCGAATAGGGAATGTGAACTCTGACCAAAAACACGGGAACATGTGCTATAACTGCTGAATAGTAGGACTTTTTTCTAGGATACCATCGTGTTTCAAGTAAAAAAAATCAGGAGATAACGTGCAACTTGACTATTAGAGAAATTGAACTGCGGTCGTCTGGTAGAAATATCTTAGGAATTTGCTGATACAAGGAAATGGCTTGTATTTAAATAAGGAGGGGAAGTAGTGAAAAGGTTTTAATATTTTTGGAAAAGAATTTTATTTTTTTTATGTGAGATATGCGAAGAGATATGTTTAAGCGGAGTACTTGCCTGCAAATACAGAAGGCCACTTCCAGAGCCCATCGACTCTCGACTTCCCTATAAAAGTTTTGTAGTGCCTTCATGCACGTCTCTTGACGACAGCGCATGGGGTCGCAGAAGTTGAGAACTTTCTCCAGTAATCTGTTGCAATCAGAATTTCGGCGGCAGTTTTGGAGCGCCGTGTAGCAAGTGTGTTGGTAAGACATTCTTCCAGGACCTGAAATGATGATGATAAGAAAAATGAAGTAATGAGTGGTGCAAAAATGGTAGGTTGCCGTGATTATTACGTACGAGGATACATACCATGCGGCTTGATACTTGAGATAGTGGCAATAGCACCAATCTGTTTAGGTGGCTGATGAATTGCGGGCGATGGTGGCTGAGGGCGTGAGATCTCATCGCGGCTCTGCTGTCTACTTGTAAATGGGGGACCCTGCGTCGCGGGCACAGGGACAAATGGCGGCGGCTTATTGATTCCCCTCCCTCCTTGTAAAAGCGGGGTCTCCAATTGCGAGTCATGGTCAGGTGCATGGGAGGAGGAGATGACTTGAACTGTAATTGAGCCAGAGTGGGACGTAGAAAAGGATCCTGGTGAGGGATAGCCGTGATAAGAGATTGGTGTCGACAAAGACTCGTCTACCAATAGATGACTTTCCGTGCGGGCAGCGGGGATTATCGCATTATTGGTGAGTGAAAAGTGTGAGGGTGGGGGTGAGCGTGGTGGAGTTAATGGCGGTGGCCCAACGGGCCCGTGCTGTGCAATTATTTCGTTGTGCCCTGGGTTTTCATAATAACTACTGCCATGCCCCACCCTGTTGGATGGGTGGAGCGGGTGCTTTTGGTGAAAGTTATGGTGCTGGTGACGGCTACTGTGCATCATCAACCGGTTGTGTGCTGTCGCTGCGTGGTGGCGAATTCTATATTGGTTCTCTAAGAACGTGCTGGCCGCTTGGGCCGATTGCGGTGCAAAGAGTGCGGCGGGTGAGAAATTAAAGTGGACTGACATTCCCGCCAGTTTGTGCTGTTCTAGTGAAAAGAGTGCGGAGGTGGTGCTCGCTAGTGCAGCTATTGTATCGCTCGCTGTGGAACAAGTTTTTCAAGCAGTGAGATAAAAGAAAAATACTAAAATACGTGACTACTGTGAATCCAGTGCGTATTGTTACTAGTCTCTCCTTGTTTCCACATTATTTAACCATTACCTCAATGGAATGACATTGACCGACATCAATCCCATTCCCTGCTTTCATTCATGCAACTACATTTAGGTCAATATTAAACGGTGAATATTAGTGTTGTGCTTTCACTATATTTCTACTTTATTTTGGATAAAAACCTAAAAGCATTTTCTATATCAATTCATAATTTACAAAAGTTATGTAAAAGTAAAAGTGACAGATTATTATTACAAAGCAGTTTTACAAGATGAAGCAAAGCAGTTTTGCAAACCTTATAAGAAATTTATCCCGAGCTTAAATAATTGAGCTAAGCCTTTGCATACTTTTCATTCACATGCATATCTTAAAAAGAAAGAAATTAAAGGGAATTGTAAACGTTCTTTACACAATACCTGTCTAGCGTTGATAGGTAAGCTTTAAGGAAAGCGTATACTTATCGCATTCAAGTGTCAGGCAGACGCGTGTCTTTTTACAGAGCCGAGTCAGGACACTACTTTCTCTCTTTCACTGTCTTTATACAAAACATGTATTTCCAAATATCCCATTCCTTTCTCCTCTCATTTCACAAATATTGAAAATAAATCATTAGTAAAATGGGGTAAAATAATATACTTTTTTCCGTTTCACCTCCAAATAAGCTCTGGATTTTCATTTTCTTCACTCAGAAATATTAAACTGAAAAATGGCATTTTAAATTGGTTTCTGAGAATCATTAAAACAAGCAGTAGACTTTCAATAATTTTACTAGAGAAAGTGCATCTACTTGATTCCAAGTGAGGAACACTATATTTCTAGATTCTACTCTTCACCAAACTATTGTCGCCGTGTTAATCTACGATTTTCACTTTAAAATACTGCAAATTACTTGTAAGGCTGAAAAGGACAATTTTTCCAGTGATTTGTTTAATATATAAATGGGTTGGTTGCATTTTTGTGAAAAGTCTACTTTTAAAAGGAGGTTTTTACGTGGTTTTTCTTTCTTTCTCATCTTTAAAATTTTTAGTTGCAATTAGTTCAAGTCTCTAACACTACAGTTGTCAAGGTGTAAGCAGCTGTGCCCTTAAAAGTGAAATGGACTTACCAACACATGGGTTATAGTTGACTTCCTTAAAAATGCGCTCGCACTTGGCGCTCACTTTTGGACAAATGCATCCAAACATTGGAGAATACCTTAAACTGGTCCATGCATCATGACACAGTTCCCTAAACCAATCATTTTAGTTGCATATTTTGTAATAAGCTAATTATAATTAATAACTTATCAACTAACCCATCCTGCATTGCACACTGATCATCCGACTGTTTACAATGTTGCTGGAAGTCGCGATACAACACAATTATTATTATAAAATCAACTGGAAATTTATTGCTGGCCAATTTCTTTCAAAATATACAATATTAGTTGACAGATATAATCAACAGAATTGCCAAGCCCACCCCCATCAACGTTTATATGCTTAGCTTAAGATTTATCACGTCAACTTCCGAACTCTCCAATTTTAAATAAAATATGAATGCAATTTTTTACATTTAATGTCATCATACTCGGGAAAAAAACGTTTCGTTTATATGCGTGCATATGGACATTAAAAGTGTTCAAGTGTCAGCTATTTTTCTCTACCAAGAAAAATCACAACTTCGTTACAATTTTTATGATTGCCATTACTTAGAAAATTTCATCTGAGTTGGAGCATGTACGACTGTACATTTGCATATAAGCTTATTAGCACGCGATATGCTTGGAAAGTGGAACTGTTTATCTTTTTGAGACTCAAGTCAACACTGGTAATGATGAAGAGAATGTCGACGTTGACAAGTGTCACCATTCCATATTAGAATGTAGGTAATGAGGGATTGCCATACATTAACTTTGTTTTGGGCTGTGAGAAAAAAATTCATTTTGTTTGCCTAATTTTTATGAGTAAAGTCGTCTCTCACCAACTTATTCCATTTGGAATAAGCTGACATACTAATAACAAGGTAGGGAAATTCGAAGATTTACATATGAAAGAAATTCCTTGAGATGATACATGTCTAAATATGGATAGTCTTTTTTTATTAAATATATTTATCTTTACGTTTCATTTTTCCAAGTGAACTTTCAGCTTTCACTATGGCAAAGCATTGGATAGAATTAAATTCACGAGAGTAGCATAACCATGCACGTAAAGTTGGACGAGATACGAGGGGAAAGGGTTGGATGAAATGTGTATTATGGACTTGTTGTCGACCTAAACTTGTACATTCCTTCCCATATCCATACTGATTTCCGCCTAGAGTTCTCCATAATTTTCTTCCGGTTTTCCTCCATTCCTTTCCCAAGAATCCCCCTTTTCTTAACTCGAAGGCGAATATTTAAGGAGAAAACGACTCAATGACATGCACAACTTAGAATAAATATTAATTTTGACATGCACGTAATTCCGTAAGGAAGCGCGTATATCATAATTTTTTTTTATAAAAAATGCCTCTTGTCAGCAGCCTCTTTCCATATGCTAGTCCAAAGTTGACTTTGGGAGATATATATTACAAAAATAGAATATAATAATGAGAATTAAGGTGACTTCTAACAATGACCCTGTCTTAAAATGGATGAGAAGTGACAAGAGATATGGGCTTGTTGAGAGACACTCGAAAAACTTTTTTCATATTGAAGGACAAAATGACAAAATAACTTTCTCTTACGACATGCAAATAAAGTTAACTAGTTAAAAAAATACGGGGTTATATGAGGAATGAATGTTTGTTGGAAAAAAATAAAAGTTTTTCTAGATAATCAAAAACCTTCCCAAAACTTGCCAGATATGATCGACGGGAGTGAAGGTTACACGTAAAGCAAAGTAAACTAATTGGTTAGCATGACATATCATATCAATCTCTGTTAGAGCCGTCTCGTTACTCATTAAAATATTCATTTAAAGTCACACTTACCCTTTTCCACAACCAGAGAACACGGGTGGTCAAACAAGTAGTCACGGAAAGTGTTACACGCTGGATCCGAACTTGGCTCTCGACAAAGACAAGTTGGATAAAAGTACGGGAAGGCCTGTAAAGTTCGCAGGGCCGCTTGACACTTCGTTATCGTCACTGTCGAGCATGCAACTAAAGTAGAAAAGATTGTATTAGATTTACGCATCGAATAAAAAAATTACTTGTCATAAACAAAAGCGTGTACTTAATTTTAATATTCAATATCAAAGGTTACTCAGAGCACGCAGGATTTTACACTGTCCAGTCTGGACTTTATAACTGGACAGGAGATAGAAGGTTTTTATAATTTCCAAGCAAACATGACACCGTTCCGTGAGTGACACAGTCAAATTCGGTTTCACCCTGCCATACATCTGGCCTTTTACAAATATCATCTCTACCTTTTCTGATTTCCCCAGCAGTGAATTTAGTCAAGAGCACTGCTTTCTCTTCATTTTATTATCCCAGAGAGTATGGGAAAGTACACACTTTCATTATAAATTTATACGTCACCAGAATATGTTGAGGTGATGGCTTGAGCACACACGAGGACATGATTATAGTTATGTGAAGGACTGTGGTTATTTTTCCACAACAGAGTTTGATGTTTCTTGACTGTTTTCCTCCCCACGTTTAAAAATTATGCGGTTCTTGAGTTTTGCAAGGGGAAAAAAGAGCCCACATGGAAACTCCATGTAGGACAAACTCTCTGCTAAATACACACACACACATCCAACCAGTCAGCCACCACCATCAGTTGAAACATGTGCCACACTTGTTCTCATAATTGCGAATTGAGCCAGTCATCTCTAATAAGCCGTGTCACCATTTGTTCCAAAACTCAAATGGAGCATATAGCCATCCCACTTTCACCTATACTTTCACATTCAGCCTCATATTATTGCAGTATGATGTTGATCTTTGAACAAATTTCCCAAATTATGACGATCATCATAACGCCTTCATTATACCTATATATGAGCACCGTTGTGTTAGCGAAAGTTCGGAGGGAGATTAGGAAAGAGGAAAAAACATGGCATGCTTAAAACATTCCCATCTACTCTGCCATCATGCTCTGATGCCACATTACAACAGACACATTTTCTTCTGTTTTTTCCACAGAGGAAAAGCTCAAACACATTACTCCTTCCTCCATTAGCTTCTCCCCAAGTACAACTGCTTCCCAGCTGGGCTATATGGTAATACCGTAATTTGAAAACTGATAAGGTTAAAATGCCACTCTCTTCCTACTACTAAAATAGATTATACATTTTACATTTGTGTAATTTCCCCGACATGTTTCGCAACCATGTTGGTTGTGGCATGTCATGACATGACTTTTCATACGAAAATTTTCGCATATCCTTCCACCCTTATTGCACACTACTTTCCAAAGTGTTTGAGTGGAAATGATAGTGGTTTAATAAAATATTTCTACAACCACATATTCTAACTGGAGATCCTTCATCGAATAAATTAACTTTGTTCACATTTCCCTCTCTTTCGTCTTAGGAATTTCTCTATTATTTTCTCTCTTTAAAAAAATAGCATTTCAAAAAAGTTACCAAACCATCTGCTTATATAAATTGCTATTAATTTCAACAAACCAAATAATTTGGAAATATAGTCACGAAAAGTCAAAATTAATAATTAAAAAGAGTTGTTAGAATAATTGTGCCAAAAGTTAAACCATGTGTGGGATGACAGCTTGTTGGGAAAAGTTTTTGCGATTTAAAATTCCAACAAAAATATTTTTCAATCGAGATAGAAACCATCATTAATATCATATAATTTTGAGCGTAGCCGCACATACAGACACACACGATGCTTAATCGTTTGATATGGCTGGAACACTTCTGCCTCTAAAAACACATTAAGATCCCATTACATTCTGTTCTGCATAAATCTGGCTCGGAAAAGTAATGATATAGTGGAGTCTTTGAGACCATCTTTTTTGAATCCTTGATGATGCGAAACCAGTTGGTAATGATTGCAGTTAAAAACCTTTTGTTCCGCCAGATGTTTACTATACGCGTTTTAGAATCCTTGTTCGTGGAAGGATCACTTGTTGTTTTTAGGAAGGACATTAAAAGCAACCCTTTCCACCTAGACAATACCATTAAGACATAGTTTAGGGAAGAGATATTCTATCATTACACAACTTTTAGATTGAGCTCTTACCGCAGCTGAACGCACTTAATTGCCCACTAAATGCGAGTTGGATATAACTTATGTGAGATTCATAACATCTCTCTTGTCTTTATGAAATGCGTAAAACATTAGCTCTATAAAAATCTTATAAAATGATAAACACCAGTATAAAGTAAATCATAGTGGTTCAATGTTCTTTTTGAGTGTTGTTATAAAATATTATGCATTTCGAAACTCAAGCGGGGAATTTGTCTCGATTTAAATTGTGCACTTTAAAGACGAGCCTTCGTGGATGGCCACCTCTTCCGGAAATAAAGTGCACGTTTGCACACAAAAGGAAAGTGACTTGTCCATTAATACTAGCTGATTTTGCATACTCTCGCCCATGTTAATTTTTCCACATGGGCGGCACACGGAAGTTATTTGTAAAGCCAAGTCATCCATGCGTCCTCCTCCTGGAGTATTTTCCACCAACTCATCTGCTATCCCAATGAAACCTTTATGAAGGAACTTATTACTAGGTAGCCGAGCCGAAAGAGAGAGTTTAGTTCTTACATCGGAATTCATTTCCCTCTGCATCCTTCCCTTATTCTCTGAGGACTTTATGAGGAAGTAAGAGGGAGGAAAATCCTTTGTGCTTTTTCACCTTCCCAGATATTTAATTGCTTCATTCATCACAATCAAACCTACTTGCTTGCTTCCATATCAAGCTCTCTCCTATGAAATGCTTCTAATAGGATGGGTATTAGTGATGCGAGCTTACACACTCTCTTCCAGCATTCTTCCTCAAGGTTCATTCCAATCCTCTTAATAGACAACTAGAGTTATCTACAAAACTCGAGTAATGGCGTAATGATCATAATAATAATAATAAAAAGTGCTCATT
>JAHZMU010000302.1:0-12703 GCA_027743725.1 Rambutsinella grinnellia | reverse complement strand
TTTCTCATGTGGAGGGCTATGCATGAAGTATTTTGAGTGGTTTTCCGCCTCTCTTTTGCACGCACGAAATGGTATTAAGCTTGCACTTTGGCATTTCATTCCAACTCTGCTGCTGGGAGGGAAATTAACAAATCTAAACAGCATTTCACACTTCAAGAGTCACAAAGGAAAAAAGCTTTGCAAAAAAGCTTCTCTTTTTATCGGCAAGTAGAGCAGGGCCCCCAGCCCTTAATCTTTTTTAAAGAGCGTTACAAGTCACGCATCAAAATATTATGGAAATGAATATTTTTGGAGGGTTTTGGGGTGCACTGAACCGGAAAATTATGGAGGACATAAAGCTCGAAAGTTAATTATATGACAAGGGACACATGTCATAAAGGTGGATGTTAGTTTGGGCTGATTACTTGGAAAAAATGAGATGCGACTGAAGAGAGAGATGGGATGGTTGGTGCGTGGTTTTGGCTTTTTTCTGGGAACACTGAACACTGCTGTGTTATACTTTGTGGTTTTCTCCCTTGATGGGGAGACATGAAGTGTGTTTGGATTGGTTGTGAAAGATCAAATGTCAGAGAGAGATAGAGTGAAAGGGAGAGAGCTAATAATGATTAGGCCATTACACTTGATGGCGAATATAATGCAGATGATAATGAGACTCGTTTGGGGGGAGAAGTTAATGAAACTTTCTAATGGAAGCTTTCTAAAAGGTGTGCAAAGGTCTATGCTAAATACTCTAAAAATATTCCTTTATTGATTCAAGAAGAGACACAGGTGAGAAGAAAATGGGAGCTTAGCATTACTCAAGCTATACCGAAACATTGTCAATTATTTCCTTGTTTTATAGCCCAATTTTTTGGGTCACAAAACCAATTTCAATTCAACTCCCACTCGGGGAAGAAGAAACAGCTGAGCTCCAACTTTCTCTTGTAAGAAAGCCATCCACAAATGACAGATTTAAGAAGCCATTCCAGAAGAAAAACTTTGTCTTAAAAGAATCCCAGTTATTTTACTCAATTTAGTATAGCCACATAGCTAATGTTGCATAATAAAGAAATCAGGACACTTTTTCAGCCTCCAAAACCGCGGAGAGAAATGGAATGAATTTTTTAACTTGTCCAACTTTTTACATGTAGGTTTCTCTAGAATTAAGTTGTAATAGAGAATGTGAAACGATTCATTTCACAATTCACTTTAAACTTTTCCCAAAAGACGGCAACTTTGCAAATATATTTTTCAAAGTGGAATTGCCCAGATTAAGAAATTCTAACCTCTTTACTCACTTTCTCTCTAAGACTTTTCACCTTCGTCTTCTTCTAGAAGAGTAGGTGGAGGCTAAAAAAGTTTTTATTCAATCCAAAAAAAATGGAACAAACTTTCCCCAATTATTTCCAAGTAGAAAGTAAATATAAACAAGTTTGTTTAACAATGCATTAGTGTCTTGTGAGCTCTTTTGTTTTGGGTAAAATGACATATTTCTATTTTTAGAGGATTTTAGCCAAGAAATATTAGAAAAGGAAAAAGAAGAAATGAAAAGGGAAAGGCTTTATTAGCATTCTTCTCCTCGAATAAAAGGGACAGCTTTTAACGGATTTGCTTCCTTTTTTTTAGTAGAAAGGGACAGATTTATTGTGGATTTATGCAAAAGTTTTTTTTTTCATTTCATTTTTAGAAGCATTTTTAATAATAAAATGGGACATGGTTTTGGTTTAAAAATGGGATGATGAGTGGGATGAATTGAAGGAAATTAAATGGCTTAGGAAGAGTTTAAAATAGTATTTTTTGGATGATTTTTGAGAGAAAACTTGTGCCATTGTTTTTATCCGTATGCGCATTAATTTGCATAAGGAGAAGTGGGTTTTGTCCTCGGTGACAGATGAATGGGATGGTCGATACTCTTGTGAATACGTCTGAATATATAATGGAAGAGATGTGTTTACAAAGAGGATTTCTTTTGCAATATATTCCCAACGTTTCAACCTGACTTTCATGTCCGGTGCTGGACTTGGAAAGTTTGAAAAGAAACTTTTTTCGTCTCAAACAAATGGAATCTTTTTGCTTGAGGTAAGCAGAAAAATGTGGAAGAAAGGGCTTTACATCTCACATCTCACCTCTGTTTTTATATTTTATTTAATAAAGAATGAGTCATACATACGTTGATGGTGAGCTTTGCAGAAAGTTTTTTCTGTTTTGTAAAGTTTGTGAATATTTTAAGGAATGGCTAGTGGCCAAGTTAAGAGTTGGATGTAGCGAGTTGAAATATTTGCGTTTAAATGTGGAGGACACGCACATTTTTTTTAAACTTGAATATTTTGGATTCTTAAATTATAAACGAATTTATCTAAAAGTCTACCTTGAAAAGCAGCTTCGAAATTCCCATCCTTTACTTCAGCTTTGGAGTCGTCGACGACCTGGCCGGAGATGGCTGTCAACACAAAAACTATTAGCACTGAGCTAATCATCTTAAAATTCGAGTGCATTTTGATAATTTGGTCGATATGTGAATTAACTTGTACTATGCAAAGTTTTGCCCATTTTAAAATGGCTTAAGCACGTCTCGTGTAACAATCCTTCTAATCTTCATTGTCAAGTAAATTGACTCAAGTTAAATAATTAAGGACCGGTCCCAGATGTAGTCATTCCATTAGCAAAATATTAACCGGACACCTTCACTATGCAACTTGACAGGTCACTATCCACCTCCAAAAATTTATTTGAATTTTTTCCAACTAAGGACCGGTTCCAGATGTAGTCATTCCATTAGCAAAATATTAACCGGACACCTTCACTATGCAACTTGACAGGTCACTATCCACCTCCAAAAATTTATTTGAATTTTTTCCAACCACTCTCACACAAAACACAACACTTTACTCCGTCTGATGATGAAATTGTTTCCAAAATCCTTTCCAGAATCCCAAATATGAAGAGAGAAAAATGTACAGACTTTCCCTGTGCGACCCACTCGGAAAACTGAGTTGTACTGACAGTCCCAGCCATTTCCTACAGGTTCACTCACTCCCCACTTAGGTATACCTTCCATGTTCCAGTAGAGAAATCTGTCAGATTAGAAAAGGTAGCATAGCGCATCTCCTCTCCAGAAGAACAGCGTGGGGACGAGCTATAGAGAAATTTTCTCCGACTTTAGACGAAACTGGAGGGAAAGCTGTGGAAAGGGGGAATCGTATTCGAGTATCGATCCGCGAGAGAGAAAAGGAGATGGGATATGCAAACAACAGCAAATGGACTGGATAAAGGCTGGAAGAGAAAGGCATATCCTAGTCATTAAAGTGTGCGAGAATATTTTTAAAATGCACCAGTTTCCATTTCCTTTCTGGGAAAAGGGAAATAAAATGTTTCGATTTCATTGTAAAAAAAATGCTGTGAAGAATAGAAGGGGAGCTAGCACCAGATGCCCTATAATCCGCTTAGAAATACGCGTAATCTATCCAATTCAACTTTACAACCACACATCCCATTCATTAAAAGAATTATGCAAAAATTTCAAAATATTTTTTACAACTACAAAAATAACCCATTTCAATAGAAGGCTGGTCATTCACTTTAAAAAATTGTAGTGCTTGAACGACTCTTCTATTTAGAGAAAAAAAATGGTTAATGACAATATTTTTTTACAGAACATCCTCGTCCCATTTCAGAGAGAATTGTTAACCAACTTATGAGTCTCAAACATTCATCATCATAACTATTACCTTCCATAATTCTTTTGTTGCAAAACTTAAAATCATCAACATCAAGAGAGATGAAAGATGCTCAGAAAAATATGAGCAGGGACACAAAAGGCAAGATGGGATTGTTATCAATTTGTTCGTCATGTCGTATTTATTTTTTTGTAGAGAAAAATGCCATTATTATGGGGTGATGGTGGGCCTTTCGCTAAAAAATTATAAAGATGAGGGACTCATACTGGGAGTACCTGAAACCCTTTTTTATGTCTCATTTTTTACTGCGTTGACAAGGGAGGACTTAAGAAGATGAGAGATGAGAGGGCTTTATATAAAAGGCTGAGTGGAGCAAAATCCAACTCAATTTTAAGAGTTAAGTCGTCTTAAAAACTGATCAAAATGAGAGGATTTGTAAGTAAATTTTTAAATTTTTAGGGATTTTGGGTTAATAAAAGGGTTTTTGATTTTTAAGGTGGTCACCGCGCTAGTCATTGGAGTGGCTGGATTTGCCAGTGCGGGAATTGGGGGGTTTGGAGGGAGTGGAGGTGGTGGTGGGGGCAGCTATGGAGGCTCTGGTGGGAGCGGTGGAGGAGGGAATTATCAACCAGCGCAGTTCTCCGAAGGCCCATCAAGTCAAGGGATTGTGGATGATGCGCTGCTCGCTCAGGTTGCTCAAGTGTTAAGCCACAGTCTTATGGGGCTCCACCCAGCTCTGGATATGGAGCTCCTAGCGGCGGTGGCGGCGGAGCCCAATTAGACCAGCCAAGAAAGGCACAACTTGTTGGAAGCTTCTCGAGCAGTGGGGGAGGTGGTGGTGGGTATAGCGGCGGTGGTGGAGGAGGAGGATACAGTGGAGGTGGAGGCGGTGGGGGCTATGGACGTTAAACTGGATGACGACTCGGAACGAAAATTTAAAAAACTCGGAAATTTTTTAAAGGACAATTCAATTTAAAAGTCAGCCATATTCTCAATTTTTATATTTAATTAAAATAAATCTGCAATGCAAAAATCCAACACATTAGTGGTGAAAAAGTTTATGGCAGTTGTCGACAAATGCATAATTTTTTAAATTAAAACTCGACCATCAAAACTTAAATGGCATAAATAATCAATCTAAGCGACGAATACGGTGCAAACATGCCCTTTATGATTGAAAAGTCTATAGATTTCCTGAGAGTATAGTCCACTTTAAGTAGTTCAAATGAATTAAAGCATGGGGCAACTTGAAAATGTTCAATAAAGGCCTTTTGATAACTAATCATGTCACCACCTTCAGTTTCTAAATGACCCAATTACAGCTTGACAACTTTGTTGCAAGTATCTAACTTGACAAATGTTGCAATGTCATTTAAGCAAGATGAGAATGCTTCTATCTATAAGCCATCTATCAATAACTGGAAAGGTGACATTTCAAGTTTGGCAATGCAAAGAACAATGTATTGACGAACTGCTTAATCTTTAATTTGAATTAGTTTATTCGATTATAAATTGGAGCGATTGCTGATTGCTCCTAAAAGTTCACGTAACATATTTCCTGTTGTTGGCACATAAATAAATGTATTCTAAGCGTTAGTAAAAAAATTAGACTACAACTTGGCTATCTTCTAATCTTCTATCCCACTTATTTTTTATGATGTCTATGAAAATGTGGAGGTCCATAAGTATCGATAAGAGCTGGCACTGGGAAGGGAACTCTGTAGACTGGAGCTGGATGGTGATGAGGGACATGAGGATGGTGATGATGTGGCTCATGATGTCCATGATGGAGGGGAATGGGATGAGCGTGTAAATGATGTGGGGCATGATAAACATGTCCGTGATGATGAGGAAGGTCGTAATGAGCGAAGGGCTCGTGATGAAAGCTTTTCGTGTAAGCATCCACCAAATAAGCGGGTTCGGGGTGGCCAACAATGACCTTCTTTCCGTGCTCAGTGTCACTCAATACTTTAAAGACGTGGGACCAAATCTCATCGTCAACTATCCCATGATGACCTCCGCTTGCAATACAAGCGATGAAGAGGAGTCCACAGAACTGAACAAAAAAAATAATCACTGACGGAAATGCACTAATTTTATCAATAATAAACTCACCGAAATAACTGGATTCATTTTTCCCGATTTAATCACTCGATGATTGGTTGACCATAGCTTGTTAACTAATGACAGGATAATGCACCGACCGAGAACCCTTTTATAAGTCGTTAAATGCTTGAGGAGAAGAGTCCTTTAAAGTAGAATAACTCGGTCACGTCTACCCTTTATCAAGTACACACCTTACCCACAAGTTCTAGTCTAGCTCCATCTAATACTTCATTACTTGCAGAGTAGCCGCAGTGCAAAATCTTGTCACTTTATAAAAACGAGAGCTCTTTTTCAATCTTAATGTCTTGTTACAAATTTTAATTGTGTTTGCGCAACAGATATGACTAATGAAGGATCACTTCTGGTCGCGAAGACAAGAGACAATCGAATGACAAAACAACATGAATTATTCGAATTATTCGACTCTTCAGAGATTTATCTCATTCATCAAAGTAAAAAGAGTGAATATTTCAAATTTTCAAGAGGAGGGGACAAGGTTGATGTTTTAATAAACAGTGATATGACTTATGCTAAATAATTTAAAACTTATGATAACGCTCGAGGCTCACAGCCAACACCTTTTAACACATTTAAAGAATTATGTAATAGCAGAGTACGTACAATGTACGTGATAAAGCGATTGAAATATGGCAATTGACATTTTTAGGTATTCGTTTGGTGTGATGCAGGAGTTTTTATCAAAATTGGGTAGAATTATTTTGCTTTTGTTATCTTTTTGGTTCTAGGAAGGAATCTCATCATTATCCCTACCAGAAAAAATTTAAGTAATTTTTTACTTGTTAACCATGTGCTAACAGTTTGGGTGAGAAAGAGACTTCGCTTCCTATTTTTGTGACCACGCTTGGTAGAGTTTGTGCGTATTATCCGTACCAGAAAAAATTTAAGTAATTTTTTACTTGTTAACCATGTGCTAACAGTTTGGGTGAGAAAGAGACTTCGCTTCCTATTTTTGTGACCACGCTTGGTAGATTTTGTGCGTAAACAAAGGCCCACGACCACCACCTACGCCACACTTGGAAAAATAATAAATAACCTAATTATTCCCGGTTAATCTTATCATTAACTTCAGCTTACATAATCTTTTTAAAAATCGGATCAAGAAAGAAAGAAAAAGAAAATAAGCGTAAAATTGATAATCAAGTAATTTTGTCAATTTAAGAAATTAACTTTTTTTCTAAAATTAAATTATCTGTCATTATTACATAATTACACGAAAGGTTACTAGTATTACTCAAAAACAGTTTTTGCTATTATTTTTGANTTTGTCAATTTAAGAAATTAACTTTTTTTCTAAAATTAAATTATCTGTCATTATTACATAATTACACGAAAGGTTACTAGTATTACTCAAAAACAGTTGTCAATGTTGAGTTTATTTTTTATTGTTTTAAGACAAACGCAATAACAAAGCTATTATGAAATGGTCGGAGTGACACATGCGAAATATGAAGGATTTTTGGTAGTTCATTCAGTACATTTTCATTACATCCGTCATCAACTAAAGCCTCGTGTAAACTCAAAAATAATAGCAAAAACTGTTTTCAAAAAGCTCTTTTTGAAAAGTAAAATATTTAACAATAAATAACGGTGGCGTGCCACGCGGTGTGGTGTCAGTTGCATCGTAAAATGAACCACAATTCTAACAATTCTAATATTTTTCGTAACTTTACTCTCATTTTCGCTAAAAGATAAGCATATTTTTCTTTAAATTCAATTCGCACATGAGTGCAGTGCAAGACTGAATTTTTACGAGCTAAAAACCTTTAAGACTTAGCTTGTGCCCTGCATGAAATCATAAAATTCAATTTTTCCCATTTAAAATAGCATTAAAAGAAGTCCTCGAGTTAAAATGCTACCTTGCTTCTCCTTTTAGACGTGATCTAGTTCACGCAGACCTAAAGCCACATAAAAAATCATAAACCTTTTCCTTCTCTAGCCCCAGTCTATTCTCAAATGTCTTTATTTAAGGGACTAATTGCTTAATTTCTTAGTAGGCCCTTATCCCAGTGTAAATATATGATGATAAGCTTAAGGCAAGGCTATGCTACTATTTTTAATCAAAATCAATTACCCATTTAATGTAACCTAAAATATTCAGCCTCAGACCCAAGTCAATTTTTATTTGGACACTGATGACAGCTAAAATTGTCTTGTCAATTTTTAAAGGTCTTTGCCCCAAGCTCGACTGCAATTACACGACATATGCAAATAGACTGGAGCTAGCGTTGGCGTCCATTTTAGCTGGAGTCACCCGAAGCCCAAGTCTTTTCTAGATCACTTTTTCGCAGTTTAATTCAATAGTTCAATGCAAACAAGCCATAAATGCACTTCTTATGCAATGTCTTAAAGCACTTTGATTAAAATTGACATTTCACAAGCGTTGACACGTACTTATCGTTGTGTACAGATGCAAGGAATTAATATGTAGTCTACTCCCTCAAATAATTACTAAAAAGAGACCAAGATCATTATCACGATCACGTTCCCCAAAACGCTCTTTTACACCTGCAATTTATATGCTATTAAGGAATTGTGTAACTAATCGGATGACAATGATGGTCTTGAAAGCTATAATTTTAAAAGCGTTTTCGAAAAAAACGATTGAGTAATCTAAGGTAAAATGTACATTTGTTTTTAAACATTTATTAAACTCTAATCGACACAAGACAAAAGTTAATGATTGACTATTCAACAACTAAACAAGTCAATAAAAAGCATGCAGCTTCACAAGAGATCTTCAAAGTGATCAAAAATCTTAAAATTAAAGTAGAATAAGAGATTTCAATGGGATAAAGTATATCTTAATTTTAAAACAAAAAGAGTCTGGATAAAAAGTTAATTAATTAAATTTTTGAGCAATTGTAGCAAAAGGTTCCCTCGTTGGTATTTTGTTTTGGACGGGGAATATGGCATGATTCATGGAACCAGCGTTGGGGGCAACTCTTATTCTCGCATTGCCACATGGTCTGTGTAGGAAGATGTTTTTTGCAGATGCAGTAGAGGTCGGAAGCAGTCGGGACGATTCCCTGTTGATAACCATTGCTAGTTACTGGACGATGACCATTAACGACTGGAACAGACGGCTTCTTGAACACCTCTTCATCATCGCTCTCGCTCAAATCCAAATCCATTTCAAGCTGCTTTGTAGAGTCATAAGCAAGCTCTTTCAAAGTCAAAACGTTTCTGGTGGACATGAGTAAATGCTGAGCAGGAGAAGCCCTCCACCAGTAGCGGATACACCATCCTGGAGTCTTCTTGTTAGGATGGGCGTTTTCTTGGAGATGGTGGAAGATATCCGATTTCGTCATTCCATAAAAGGGATTTGTAGTATTCCTCGGATTCCTCACGGCATCCAAAGCAATCTCTTCGAGTTTTGAGGGATTCACATTCTCCAACTTTTTTGGGAAGGGAGTCTCAATGTATTGCTTGCAAGTTGGCGTCTCCATCCGATACTTGTCCAAGTCATGCTCAACTATTCCCCAAACTCGGTGCTTTTCAGGAAGCGGGATCCAAACGCCAGCCCTTGCAGTGTCCATACAAACGTTGTGGCTGTACCAAAGCTTGTCTTCTAAGCAATGGTTGCATTTGATTGTCAACTCGTCTAAGCAATCTCTTCGAGTTTTGAGGGATTTACATTCTCCAACTTTTTGGGGAAGGGAGTCTCAATGTATTGCTTGCAAGTTGGCGTCTCCATCCTATACTTGTCCAAGTCATGCTCAACTATTCCCCAAACTCGGTGCTTTTCAGGAAGCGGGATCCAGACGCCAGATCTTGCAGTGTCCATACAAACGTTGTGGCTGTACCAAAGCTTGTCTTCTAAGCAATGGTTGCATTTGATTGTCAACTCGTCCTTCCCTTCACGTCCATTTACATGCTTGAAGAATTGGTGTTCGCGGAGTGTGGCGTGGTCATAGTATGCATATTGCAATCCCGGACATTTCCAGCATAGTTGGTTGCATCGATAAGCAACTCCCTTTCTTCTCCCGGTGGGCTTTGAGTCTCTCCGGAGTATCGTAGATTCGGCAGCATCCCTCACAACCATTATGGAATTCTCTGTAGTGCATGAAAAAGTTGAAGAATGAAGGAAATGGCTTCCGTTCCGGGCAGTATTCGCAGTCATAGTATAAAAGCTCAGCGTCCTTTGTGTTATCACAAGTAACATCTTCTGCATTAGCAAATAATGGCGTAATTGTTCCAACGCAGCGGTGATTCAAGTAGCTTCCGGCGTAGACGAAGTGGGCTCCACACATGTTGCATTTGACGATTTGACCTGGATGGTTATCAACCCAATGAGCATAGAATTCAGGGGGGCCTTTAAACTTCAGAGAGCGACTGCACAAGTTGCATTCAAGCCAACGCCTCTGCACATTCTGGACTATTCCATCACGCCAGTAACGGAAGACCTCGAAAGGATGTTTGAAGTCCTCAAAAGCGCCTTTGAACAAGATAAGCATGATATTCTTCAACTTGCTGACATTTTCTCCTTCACCCAAACGCCATTTGTGCGTCCCAAACAGATGCTGGAGTAGTTGCCTCCTATCCACAGCGATAAACATTGATGTCCTGCAGTAGCCACACATCTGGTAACTGATTCCAAGCATACTTCGCAAAATATCATCCAACCCTTCACCTTCTTCAATCCGAGGCAAAATGAATTTGAAGGAGCCATTCCCCGGATTCTTCGCTTCACGCTTTCGCCACACATCCTCCACGAAGTCTTCGTACAAGTCCGCCTTCAAAGTAGCTGGGATATCATGGAAGTCCAGCGGCCCCGATTCCAGATGATTGAATATCCCAATCGTTAATGGTTCATCAACAGCAACTGGAGCACTCTTCTCGACAAGACCCGCAATGCAACACGAACCGGAAGTGCTGCTTACTCCCACGAGTTGTCCAATGTTCGAAAGCTCCATGACCTCCATCGTTAAGCTAAAAAGTTAATTCATGCATTAAAAAATAAAGCCTAAACGCATCAAAAAGCATCTTTTTGCTTATCAATCGTCGCCATTTACCTTTTTGGAAAGATAACTCCATAAAATTCGAATTCACCAAAAATCAAGGTTTTTGACCTGGACCTAAAATTTTTCTGTCAACAATTTAAACTGTCAACGATCAACTGTCATAAAATGACTCAAAACACTGACAAAAAATTGTCAATAAAAATCAGAAAATATTAAAACATCTGACGAATGACAGAAAATGTCAATGCTTTTGGGCGACAAGTTCACATCTCATGATTGACTTGATCAGACTTGACCGATGCTTTTTAGCGGCGTTTATCTCACTCCTTTTTTGCAACGTTTCGGCCAAGCTTGGCCAAGTGGAAATTTCCATCAAGCCCAGGCCATCTCTTTCTCTGCTCCCATCCATCCATTCATTGAATGAATTTCATTCACTTGCCAGAAGCCAGCGGATGATGATGACCAATCACTGTCGATGGCCGGATTTAGTATCCCTCCAGGGCTTGACCTCATTAAAATTTTACGCGCGTCTTTAATTACCCCAAATCATTTAAATAATTAAATACGTTTTTTAATTGTACTCTTTTATTCTTAAGTTATCAGTGCACATTTGTACTATGCTTAATCATGATTAAAATTAAAGCATAGTAATCATATTTAATTAAGTTTAAAATCACAGCAAAATCTTATCTTTTAATCACGACTTATCATAAGCTTATCGGAAATCTTAAAGTGCTTAAAATGGCTAACATGGCAAGCACTAAATCAAGTGCGTTCTAAAATGGCTATTTTGAATTATTGCATAAAGATAAGCACTATCATAGTATCATTTTACCCCTTTCAATCAAAAGCAGTCAGTCCTATAAATGGCTTAAGAAGGAGTATAAAATTAAGACGGGCCTTATTGCACTTATCAACTACTTATCCTAATTGTAAAATTGTACTGAACACGAAATACTTTCATGTACAAATTAATTAATTAAATTATGAGGTAGGCTCTTCTTCTGAGGTCTCGACTGGCCAGAATATCAAGATTACGAGGGTTACAGCACCCGCGGCCATAACAAGAAGGTACAAAGCTAGCATGAAGGTTCTGAATCCCGTTCCCTGAAAAATAAAATCATTTAAAATTTAATCACAGATCGCAATTAATCGTGCATGAATTAATCTGGTTATTTACCGGCGCTTCACTAGACATCCCATTAGGCTTCATTGGACCTGGGAACATAGCTCTCTTCTTGTTATTCGCGTCTAACTGCTTATCAGCCCAGAGGGTGTGGACCTGATTAAAAAAGACATTTTATTAACAGAGCTCAATTAAAGACTCAGATAAGCTATTCCAACTTACCGACATTACGATATGCATTAAAATATGGAACAAAACCAACGACATCATAATCCACAGCCATAAATATTCATCCCCGAAGTCATCCTCTCTCTTCAAATTCGCCAGAGGGAGGTCAATAGCCAAGAAGATACAAGCAATTCCAATGATATGCGCCGAGTTTCCAATTCCCCAATGAACCCAGTTGAAAATGGGCCTTTTTGGCGTACCCGGATGTGGACGGAATAGAGCAATTATAACTTGGCAAATTGCTAAACCAATCACAATCACTCCGAGAATCGGATGCGCCTCTTTGAGCTGGAAGCCCTTCTTATAAATGATTATAAAGATGGCCCCGCAAATCGTTAAGAAGGCTGTAGCGCACATGCAAAACGTGTGGAGCTGGAAAGAAATGAAATCAATTCAATCCTGACCTGAACTCAACTAAACTAATCAATTAATTTACTCACAGCGAACCAAAACGCTTTTCCCAAAGGCATAAAATCGGTATGCGTTTGTTTAAAATATCTGGCAGTGAACATTCCAGTCGAGGCACACAAAAGCCAAGCGATAACCATCAGACCACCGTGAAGGTGGACAAGCCAAGTCTTGCTTGAAGCTCCCATTATAATATT